>WBMZ01009697.1:0-57333 GCA_013400975.1 Atrichornis clamosus | reverse complement strand
GGGCGGCGCGGGGCCGGGCCGGGACAGCGCCTCCGCTGCCGGCCGCGGAACGGCTGGCGGGATGCGGTGTGCTGGACAGCGGAGAGAGGAGCATGGGGTGTGCGTGGGCGAGGCGAGGTGGAGGGGTGGGGTGTGCTTGGTGGAAAGGAGAAGGAGGCGTGGAGTGGGCTTGCGGTGGGCCAGGGGAGATGAGAGGCTGGGGTCTGCATCATCTGGGCAGGAAGGATGCGAGGGGCGAGGAGCGAGGTGGGCTTATGTTACGCAAAGAGAGATGGGAGGGTGGGCTGTGCATGTGGTGGTGGTCCAGAAGACATGGACAGGGTTGTGATCACGCTGAGGAAGAAGAGGTGGATGGATGGAGAGTGCTTGGACAAGCAGTAGAAAAGGATAGGGTGTGTTATCATAGAAGTACAGAATAGTTTTATTTGGAAGGGACCTCTTAAAGATCATCTAGGCCAACCCCCTGTATTTTGCTGCCGGTAGCTGCAAAGACAGAAAGATCTTCAACTAGATCGGGTTGCTCCAAGCCCCATCCAACCTGTCCTTGGATGTTTCCAGGAACAGGACATCCACCACCTCTCTGGACAACCTGTGCCAGTGTTACATCATACTGCTTGTAAAAAACTTCCTCATAGCTAATCTAATCAATGCTCCTTTAGCTTAAAATCATTACCCTTTGTCCTGTTGCAAAAGGCTCTTCTAAAAAGTCTGCCCCAATGGACTTCTGCCTTTAAGGAGAAATGAAAACGGCTTGATGTAAGGAAACTACAGATGGATCAGACATGACAAAGAACTGACTTGTGGCTGAAAGTCAGTAAATAGGCCCACTTTGAGCACTAAAAGGTTGCAATAAAGGCTACCCAGAGCCTTCTTTTCAGCAGGCTGAATAACCCAAATTCTTTAAACCTTTCTATTCAAGGTGGTGGTGACCTTGCCCTCAAACTAACCATAGGAAAACAAGCTAGTCCATACTCATGCACGACTTGCAGCTTGGGGCTGTCCTCCCACTGCTGGATCCTCCCTGTGGCAGTGCAGTGCCTGCACAGAATAGCACTGGCTAACACGTGCCAGGGCGCACTTACCTGTGCTTGTTGCAATTTTAGGTGGTGCTTTTAGCAAGAAACAAGAGCTGGAGCAAAGCCACCCTCATGTCTTTGTGATTGTTACACAATGTTGGGAGAGCTGCCAGTGATACTTGGATCACTCATCTGCCTCCTGTCTGTGAGAGAGTTGTTATTTTGTGTAGTGACACATGGCATGGACTTCTGCTTTTGGGGGAAAATGAAAACAGCTTGATGTAAAGAAAGCACAGATGGGTCAGACATAACAAAGAACTGACTTGTGGCTGAAGGTCAGTAAAGTACTATCTCTCTCATCAAAACTCAACTTCACTAAGGAAAAGATGTTACAGTGTGATACAGACCCACAAGGGGAGGTTGAGAAGCTTTGTTCTATGGGATAGGAGTCTCTGAAATCAGGTGTCTATAAATGCTGATTACTCTTATGTTCCATTAAATGGGGAATCATTCACCAGCTCAGTACAGATATCCTTTCCCCCACCTGTTTCCCAGAATGATGGCACACTTGAAGCATGGGTGATTTCTCTCCCCGTGTAGGAAACCTCAGCCCTGCAGAAGGCTGCTGGCACAGTGGTGCTGCAGGGCTGGCGTATGGGAGGGGCAATGTGGTGCCTGCTCGTGGACAGGGCATTTCTCAGGGTGAGGTGCCTAAATGAAAGCTACAGCTGGATGAGGCTTTTGCAAGGCAGTTTGTTCCCAAAACAGTAAACTGGGTCTGTCAGCACCCCGGAGTGTACCCTGCTAGATTGTGACCTGGTGTCAGAGCAGCTTAGGTTAGCCATAGAGAAGTTTCTACTGTTTTTAAGAACATACTGCCTTCATCTCTCAGCTGGTATATAACCTTTATGGCATGTAGGTTTATATCCTTGACTTGATGTGTTTAGGGTCTCTTCAGCTCTATGAACACTCCTGTTAGTAACTCAGCCCCATTCAGGCATAGCTGGCCTTTGACCACGTCATTCCTGTTACATAAGAAACTGTTTCTTCAGAACAAGTTTGTTGGGTTTTAGGCAGTGGGAAGCCAGGTAAACAGTTCAGGAGGACGTCTGCATGACGTGTTGGGCCCTGTGGCGGAGGTGTGGTGGTCTGCAGCATGTAATGCTCAGGGCTGCATCTCACAGCCACAGTCTGCACAAATCACAGCAGCCTCTCCACAATGTCAACATGGGGAGCCGGAGCCCTTACCAAGACCCCTAGGTGCCCCTCTTGCTCTCAGGGCTCTGCAGTGCCCAGTGCAGGGAAAGTCCCCACAAACTCAAGCCACGGGGACACACAGGTTCCTTGCGCTGCTGGCACTTTGTTACTTTGCTCATTTACTTTACTTGTTTAGAGGTATGACGTGCAGCTTGTTCTTCTTTGTGAATTTGGAGACAGATCAAATACTTGTGCAAATTATTTAAATTACTCTTCCTTCGGTGAGGCCAAAACCAAATTAACCTCAATCTTGTCCTGCTCAGCAACACTTCCTCACCCTGAAGGCAGATAAGCTTTAAAGGCAACTTCTTTCTATATCCCTGCAACCACACAAAAAGATGGGCCCTTCTTTTGGGCTTATGTGGGAGAGGAGATTCTTTCCTATCAGGGCACCTGGGCATAAAGCAGTGGCATAGTCGAGTTATGGGCATTCATTTATTTTCTTTATTGTAAAATAGTGCTAAAAATAATAAAAACAGGGTGAGGGGGATGCTTTAGTGTACAAAATGGGTTAATAGCCTAACCTGTGAGCCAGAGTTCCTGAAGTCCTCATGTCCCTCTTGCTGCAGTCAGAGCCCTGTGTCTGAGTGCAACGGTGTAACTGAGGGAGACCCGCTGTTGTTTAGAGAGGGGCTGACTCCAGCTTCAGGTCTGGCCCAGCAGGGGCCTCGTAATCCTCGCAGGGTTTTACTGGTGTGTTTTACATGGGTTTAACTGGTGTGTTTTACTGATATGTAAATCACAGCCCATTTTGGCGGGAGCAGCACACAGCGGGCCGCTGCTAATTATAGGATTGCACAAAAGGGGCAGAGAGAAAAGAAGTCCATTGTGGTTTCAAAAGCCGGCAGCGAGCTCTGATGCTTTCGTGTTTTGATTCCCCTAAATAAAGAAGTGTAGCTGCGGTAAGCACAGGCCCCTGGGAAGCTGCTCCACCAGAGCAGCCACTAAAGCTGTTTCTCACTGTGGCCACTCTGAGCAGGATCATGGATCCCGAGGTGGCAGGGAGCAGAGCAGCAGCCCAAAGGAGCACTGCTCACTTGGAGCAGCCTTCCTGGTTATTTGTTTAATGTCTTTAAAAGTTATTTCAATTACACTGCTGAGAAGAGAAAAACATGTTGAAATAATGTGCCCCAAGCTTCACCGGTGTCTGGGCGATGTGGTTTTGCCAGGAGCATGTAATTGAAAGCCAGCATGTGACACATTCTCACTACACATAACAACAGTGGTCAGGCTTGCTGAAAGGAAATCGAATGTTGCAGAAACGAAATCAAGAGCAGGAGAGAAAGGGAACTAGTTTTTTCTCTGAACTCAGTATTTTGTGCTGAATCATTTTCAGTCTGTTTCTCTGCCTTCCTGTAAGATCTCAAACCAATCTCTGATACTGTTTCATCTTTGGAGTTTATCTTCTCATCTTCCCAAGACTGCCTGGTGTTGACAGCTCTTCTGTTAACTGAGAAGTTGTTTGTTTTTCTTTCTCCTTTTTCCTGTTTCTGCAGACCGCAGAGTCAGCAGTTCCTGTTGATCCTTTTGGGTCTCTGCAATCGAGCAGGAAACTTGGCTCTATTGTCAGGAACACAAACCAAGGTCATTTCAGGAAAGTGTGGAGGGGTGTGGCCGTGGGCCATGCTGAGAGAGGGTGATGATAGCCTCGGATAGGTTTTTTTGGTTTGGTTTTGTGGTGTTTTCTCTTTGGTTGGTTGGTTGGTTTTTTAATTCTTCTTAAATCACTCTAATTCTCTGGTTTGCTCTTCTCTGGCACTTTGCCTCCAGGAATCTCTCTCAGTATTACAAGTAAAGCTTCCTAAATCCTCCAGCCTTAAGCATTAATCTCAACCTCACTTTTCAAAAAAATGGCCTTGTTCTGTGTTAACAATATTCTGGTAGCAACTGCAGTAAAGCTTTGGCCTCCAACAGCTACTGCTGTGCTGCTGACACCTCCATTACGGTGAGGGAAAAGGTTAATGCAGCCTTAAGTAGTTAAGTGAAATATTCCAGCTAATTTGACTTTGATTTGACAATATAATCCACCACCGCCCAGGAAAAGAAACTAAGGAGAATTGCCTGTTCACTGCTGAGATATAACCCTACTTGAACAGATCTTATCTGCTGTTTAAATGCTACCTAATGCCCTACAATTAATTCTTAGACTCTCCCTCCTGTGCTGTTCTCTCTTGCCTGCTTCCCTTGAAAGCCTTAGCAAAAAGTGCACTGCATGGTTGCTCATACATTACACTGTCCCTGGTAGAGGGATGAACACACACCCTTTCCTCTGTCACCACCTTAGTGCCGAGCAGGCAGAACTAATTCATTACTTGCAAAATGCTACTGAAAGATGACTCAACGTGTGTCTGATCTTGTGCCCATCCGAGCCAGAATGGGCCAGGCAGTTCTCCTACTGAGAGCAGTGACTTTTTGTTGAGGATGGGGTTGAATAGCAGAGTCAATCCTTGATATAGCTGGAGTGTAAGAGAGTTTATATTGTTTGTATGCTCTTTAATCAAGAAGTAATTGTAAGGAACCTTAGTTGACATAATTTTCCTGGTTTAAGGCTGTTATATGATCAGTTCTAATTTGGGTGGGAGATTATCTGGTGAGCTGAATTTTCTGTGAAAGCAGGAAGCAGAGACCCTGAAGGAAGTTCCTTGTAAGGTCATTCCAAATCCAGCCCCTTGGCAGTCACCAAAAAGCTTTCCAGAGAGATAAAAAGGTTGTAAGAGATGGAAAGATTCACTAGGTAGTTTGTTAACTGGGTTTTAGCACCTGTGAAGATGACAACACCCTCATAAAAGCCAGTTTTTGCAACTGCTATCCAGAAGTAGGAATTAGTAAAGTAAATATCGCTGTTGATTGCTGTTTATCAGGCTGGTATTTGCTGAAGAGCTCTCCTCCGTGTGTAGGTGTCTGTGCAAACGCCAGGCATAGTGTTAGCACAGCTGCACCATTACTGCTGGGGTTTTGCAGAGGTCCTCCCTTGGATGGTGACTGCGGTTATTTTCTGTCCTGCTATCTTTGTTGAGAATGTGAATGTGCTCCATTTCTGGAATTCTTCATTGCTTGCTGCTCTGCCAGATCTCTTTCTGGTTTTGGTCCCTTGTTTTTCTGGTTCCCTTGTTTCCTGTGCCTCCTCCACACTTGTCATAATTTTTGTGTATAGTCAATGCAGCAGGTGTGGGGTTGGGAAAAAACAAAAGGGAAATCCCATGTGTGAAACAGTTAATTCTTTACTGGCATGCCACTGCCTTGCAGCTGAGACAGCAACCTGGTAACCCAAACAGGGCTCATTATCAGTGACTTGTTGTGAATCAGTGAAGTCTAACAGGAGAATCAGAGAATCCAAACGAGCTTTTCTGGACATCAGCATGGTGACCTGGGATTCCTAATCTGACACGGAGCCGGTGCCTCAGTGCTGCAGTTTCTGCGCTGTACCTTTCCGATGCTCTCCAGTAGGGGCAGGAGCTATGTTGTAGGCAGGGGATTTTCAGACTATTGTGAACAATAATTTATTTGAGCTGGGTTTTGGAAGTGCCTTGTTTGAACAATCTCTGTTTGGCTAAAGAATCACTTAGTCCCTCTAAATCCCACAAAACAGACTTAAAGTGGAAAAGGCTTTAAATGTAGCACCTCTCCTATGAGGAAAGGCTAAGAGAGTTGGGATTGTTCAGCCTGGAAAAGAGAAGGCTTAGAGGTGACCTAACTATGGCCTTCCAGTAGCTGAAGGGAGCCTACAAGAACAATAGAGAGGGACGGTTTATAAGGGCCTGTAGAGATAGGACAAGGCAGAATGGCTTCAAACTGAAAGAGAGCAGGTTTATATTAGATATTGTGAAGAAATTCTGTTTTGTGAGGGTGGTGAGGCACTGGCACAGGTTGCCCAGAGAAGCTGTGGATGCCATATTCCTGGAAGTGTTCAAGATCAGGTTGGATGGGGCTCTGAGCAACCTGGTCTAGTGCAAAGTGTCCCTGCCCATGGCAGGGGGATTGGAACCAGATCTTTAAGGTCCTTTCCAACCCAAACCTTTCTGTGATTCTATGAACTTAGAGCAAAATGTGAAAAGATTTAATAAGAGAATGCAGGAAGAGGACGGAACCAAGGTGGAATATAGTCTCTTTTGTGATACTTTCTCCCTTGAATTTTTTAGAGATTTAAAAAGTGTTTTGGTATTTTATTCATTCTAAAGATTAGAACTATACATTGGGAAAAGGCAGATAGTATTTTCAATGTTTTAAGTACAGGATCTCCTCTACAATTTGAATTGTCAGTGATTTATATGAATAAGCAATTAGGTGTGTTTGGTTGGTAATCTTGGGATCATGTCTTAGCTATAACAAAGAAATATATGAGAATATGATTTAGGTTTCATTTCAAAATATATTTAGGAAATATTTAGGAAAAAAAAAGGCACAAAATTAGGAGACTATATTGTGTATAGATCATCACAGTCTAGACCTCAGGAGCTGACAGGACTGTGGGAGCAGGTTATTCCCCTACCCCACACATGCACACACACACACACATGCTGCCAATGTGTACCCATTTTAGGGTGTTGTGGTGAATTCCAGCAGCCTCCAGCCACCAGAACATTGCTGGGAGAGGTTGGACCATTTCCATTCCAGGATCTGGGTGCAGGACTGTGGTAGTGTGAAGGCTGCGATATTCCTACTTCTCTACACGAGAAGTGCCTCTGTGGGCAGTGTTGTCTAAGAAGTGGGACAGGCTAAAATTGTGTCTTGGTGAAAGCTGTTACCAACTGTGAAGGCAGAGGCACCACTTGACTCATCACTAGTCTGACAACAGACTTAGGATGACAGTGCTGACAACATCCCATGTTGTGAGGTAGTTTCGCTTTAAAACTTTGCCTCTGATAGTGCTGAAATGAGCTCATTTCCCTTGCCATTTTTCATTTGCAGAAACACACGGAGAGGCAGAAGGGTGTGACTTTTGCTGTCTTTACTGAACAGGGGAGAAAAGCCTCCTAGGAGAAGGAAAGTCCCCCACAGCTGCTCTGCAGATAAGCTGCAGGAGCCTTAGGCATGAAGGGCTGCAACAAAATATGTGTCAGTGGCAATGACCCTGCACGGGAATGGAAGGAAACTTGTCCCTTCCTGTCCTAAAGGACTCCTTTTGGGCTCCCAGTGCTTTCTCTGTGAGTGTGAGCAGCCCCCAGAGAACAGGAGGAGGTGTTGGAAGTGGTTGCACAGAGTGGTCAGATAGAGAGAGGAGTGCTGTCTGTTCTCCCCGAGTGCCTGTTGCCATGCTGACCTAACCCCTGGATCCATCCACTTCTTGGCGTCAGGAGAGCCCTGCTATCGGGAGCAGCTTCATGCAGCACCACCAGCTGCAGCTCAAAATCCCCCCTCTGCTAAGTGAACCCCACCTTTGAGATCCTGCTTTGTTGATTTACAGGTGACAGCAGGAAATGCGAGACCAGCACAGAGCTGGTTTTTGATATCTGTTCTGGCTCTGAATATGGGGGCAAGCTTCACCCACACATCCATAATCATGTACTGGGGGAGATGTGTCTCCCTACAGCATACACATTTTTGACTGTGGGTATGCTGCTGTGGGGTGCTGGTTACTGGTGTGAGAGGGAAAGCTCTGGGGCTGTCCTTTGACATTAAGAATGCAAACAAAAAAGTGAGAAATAACAAGTCTCCTGTCAAGGGTAAGGACACCGTGTTCTTCCTCACCAGAGACCTCACCAGCCTGCAGATGCACCGGTTGACTCCAAGGAGTGTAAAGGAGAAGTAAATAGGGGAAACAGAAAAAAGGGGGTTGCACTTAACAACAAAGTATTTTTTGTACTTTTCGACCTGTTTCTGTTCTCTGGACCCTACGGGGGAAGATCCATGGAAAGGTCCCGGTGTCAGCTGCTCCATGCCTCCCTCGTGGGTCTGGGTGCTGTGTGCGTGCCCGGTGTCCCTCAGCATGGATGTCACCATCCCCACCTGTGCAACACATGCAGCAGAGGAGCAGAGGAGCGTGGATGCCCAGAGGGAGGAAACAGAAGGGGGTCATTCTGAGAAAGTGTGGGGGTTGCGTCCCACAGGCACAGGTGTTGAGTTGACTTCACGTGACAGCATCTGGGATTGCATTATGTTTTGTGGTCATGATGCCACCCTCCCTGCCTATTTCATCATCCTGTGGTGGGCAGTGATGTGCAACTGGGGGAAAGTGCACACGGGCTGTGAGTCTGGAAGGAGCTCTCAATCTGCAAAGACACAGGAAGTCAGTGTTGGTTTGGGGTTTTATTTGTTTGGTTGTTTTTAGGTTATTGCTTTGGTTTTTGTTTCTTTCTTTGTTTTGCATTTTGTTTTGGTTGTAACATAAGGCAATTTAATTGTCAGGTGTCTGGCAGGGGATGGCTGGTGTGACCAGGCTGTGTCTGTAGTTATAGCAGAGCATGGTGGTGGGAAGGGAGAGGTGAGGGGAATGCTGTGTTGAGGAGGTGACAGAGAACCTCCAAAAGGGCTGGGGTAGTGATGAGAGGTGGAGAAGTCTACCTGAACAGGCATCAGCTGCTGACCACTTCCTTGCAGCTCAGGAGGAGGCTGGGGACAGTTTTGCAATATAGAGGCAACAGAACTCTGACAAAAGCCTGTGCAGTGATAAGCTTATAAGGTGTTATGTGTGCTTTCCTTGTCTGGATCACAGTGCTGCTGGCTGAGGTGTCAGTGGGAGATGCTCAAAGGATTATCAGGGTGCCCTGAGGAAGAAGTGACCCAGGAGGTGCATCAGGGAGCAGGGTAGGATGTCTCATGCCAAGAGGGCTCTCGGGTCCCACTGAGCATGGCAGAGAGGAAGAGAAAATTAGCAGGTCATCCATGGGGCACTTGGAGTGGGTTGCCCAAAAAACCCACAGACACCCTGCAAGGGCACCTCGTGAGCCAGTGGTTTGCACCCCGCAGGTGCGGTTCACTTCCTGCTGGGAGGAGAGCACTGTCTGGCTCTGCTACCCCAGGCATCTGGGTTTGCCCTGTCGTTGCTGGGGTGCCCGTGGTGACCCCATGGTTTGTGTTCCTCTTGGCGTGACAGTGTGCTCTCCACGCCGCGTGACCTGGGAAGTGGTGCAGAGGCACAGAGTGTGGGACTGGTTGGCCTCAGGACTCTCAGTGTGACCACTGCACCCTGAGCTTCATGTTTCTGCTGCCCAGCAGAGCCCACATCAGGCAGAAATCACAGTATGCCTAGCAGTGGTGGCATCTGGGTCTCCAGCCCAGGAGTTCACAGACTCACAGAATTGCACCATAAAGACAGCAGTGATTGTGTCAAGTCTAAAAACCCAGAAGGCTCAGACCAGAAAAACCCACAGAAGTTTGGATGCTTCATCAAAGTAAATAACTTTCAATTTTGGCTCAGGGCTGAATCACTGTGAAAACCACCTTTTTTGTGGTATCTCAGCAATTGCTAAAAATCAGAAAATGACAGCATCCATCAAAACAACAAGTAAAATACCTTGTCAGGCTTTTTACAACCTCAGTTAAAAAATTATTTATATTACAAATGTGAAAACAGAGTAATGCGAGACACCTGTTAATGACCCACTGCAGTTCTGGGTAACATTTTGGGGGATGAGGGAGAACCTCCAGCATCCCTCTTTATGCATTTATCAGCCAAGTGACAAAGTATGTACAATAAGCAGTGTACTCATGCTGGTATTGACAACTGTAATAAACATTGCATTTATCCATGGTTTTCTTCACAGTGTCTGTTTCCAATTTTCTTCCTGTCCCCAGGTTTCCTTCCTTCACCCTTTAATTTTTTTTTTCCAAATGTTAATGCTTCTGGGTTTTGAACAGCAGTTTGTCTCTTCCTTCTAAATGATGTCTTACCAACCAACCACATCCAAAAATTAAAGAAAAAAATTGAATTTAAGCAGACTTGGTAATCTGTAACCACACTGATCTTCTTTTTTTCTTTCTTTGTTATTTCTTGTCTAGTTATCCTAGCTTGTAAGATATTTGAGGTGAGAGTTATTGGTTCATGACACCTAATTGACATTATTATTATTGACTTCATTAACACATTATCAGATTGCACTATTAATTTACAGATTATTTGTAATGGAATAGTTGGAAATGTGAGGTATACATGTAGTTGAAGCAATCATGAAAATCATGCATTTCCCCTACACTTAGGAGAGTTTCAAGGAAGATTACATTCTTTCACAGGTATGTAAGCAAAGTAACCTGTAAACTGAAAACCTGTAAGTCACAGTTTCCCCTCTAAATGTAAAGCAATAGTATTACTTCTCTTTAAATAGCATATTTGCAGGTTTCCTTACTAGAGAAAGATTGCAAACATCCTTAAATATTTCCTATGTTCATTCTAATGTGACCCCACCTGGAGAACTGTGTCCTGCTCCAGGGCCCCCATCATAATAAGGGCATGGAACCTGTTGGAACAAGTCCAGAGGGGGTCACAAAGATGATCAGAGGGCTGGAGCACCCCTCCTGTGAAAACAGGCTGAGATAGTTGGGGTTCTTCAGCCTGGAGAAAAGAAGGCTCTGGCTAGACTTTCTAGCACCTTCCAGTATCTAAAGAGGCTACAAGAGAGGGAGTTTTCACAAGTGCGTGTAGTGATAGGACAAGGAATAATGGCTTTAAACTGAAAGAGAAGAGATTAGAGTAGGTATTAGGAAGAAATTCTTTACTCTGAGTGTGGTGAGGCACTGGCACAGGTTGCCCAGAAAACTTGTGGATGTCCCATCCCTGGAAGTGCTCAAGGCCAGATTGGATGGGGCTTTGAGCAACCTGGTGGAAAGTATCCCTGCCCAAGGCAGGGGGTTTGGAATAACACAATTTTTAAAGTCCCTCCAACCCAAACCATGCTGTGATTCTGTGATTTCACTTTTTCAGTTATTTTTTATATCCTCCCAACAGAACAGAATCCTATAAATTCAACAAGTTGTAAACCCAGTTTCTATGTGCATGAGAAAAATAGACAAGCTGAGAAATTGAGCAGCTGGCAGCCAGGAAATGAAGCCTGTTCTTTGACCTCCCAAAGACCTTGGTGGTTACAGACTTCTCCCAGGAGCAGAATATGGTGTGTTGTTTGAAGAGCAAGGGAAAGAGCAGATTTGATAAAAGCAGAACTTGTAGGCGTTGCAGTTGTGGTACAAAAAGGTATTTTCTACCTGCTATTTTCTTTTTGTCTAAGCTCTCCTCCACACTCCCAAGGGTTTGCTGCTAAGGCATGTTTCAGAGCAGAGTGTTTTGGAGGCAGTGCTGAAGGCAGCCTGCTGCTGAAGTGCTGTGTGCTCAGCCATGAAGAGAGAGACTTTCTCGTGCTCTTCTCGTAATAGCTAAGGTCATTCCAGCTGGATGCATTTGGCTGCTCTTCCATCCCCACCAACAACCAGTGTAAGGTCACACCCACTGGCAAGGCTTTCAATATACCTCTCACAACATCCTCACAGGCAAGCTCGGGAAGTATGGACAGGACGAGTGCACAGTGGATTGAGGTGGATAGAGAACTGGCTAAGTGGCAGATCCCAAAGGATCATAATCAATGGCACAGGGCCTAGTTGGAGGCCTGTCACTATTGGTGTCCCCAAGGCTCAGTAGTGGGCCTAGTTTTGTTTAATTTGTTCATCAAAGACTTGGGAAGGAGCAGAGACCTCCTCAGCAATTCACTGATCACACAAAGCTGGGAGGAGAGTCTGATACCCCAGCGTTCTGTGAGTCCTTCAGAAGGACCTTGACAGGCTGGAGAGATGTTTCTTCTTCTTGGGCAGAGAAGAACTGTCTGAAGTTCAACAAAGGCAGGTGCAGGGTCCTGCACCTGGGGAGGGAATAACCTGGGCAGTGGCACAGGCTGGAGACCAACCTGCTGGAAAGCAGAAGGAAGCTGGGGGTNCCTAGGAAACAACAAACTGTCCATGAGCCACCAGTGCCCTGGGATCCAAGAAGGCCAAAGGAATCCTGGGAAGCATAAGGAAGAGCACTGCCAGCAGGTTGAGGGAGGTGATCCGGCCCCGCTACTCAGCCCTGGTGAGGCCCCATCTGGACTGCTGTGTCCAGTTCTGGGTTCTCTGGGACAAGAGAGGTGTGGAGCTCCTGGACTGGGTCCAGTGGAGGGTATGAAAGGCATCACAGAACAGAAGCATCTCTATTATCAAAAAAGGCTGAGAGAGCTGGGCATGTTCAGCCTCAAGAAAAGATGACTGAGAGGGGCCCTCATCAATATCTGTCAGTGCCTGCAGGGAGGGGTCAGAGGGTAGACCAGGCTCTGCTCAGTGGTTCTGGGCAATAGAACAAGAGGCAATGGGCAGAAACTGATGCACAGAAGTTCCACCTGAACGTGAGAAAGAACTTCTTTACTCCCTATGTAACTGCACATTGAAACAGATTTCCTGGACAAGTTGTGGAGTCTCCCTCACTGGATATATTCAAGAGCCTTCTGGACACAATCCTGTGCCCTATGCTCTAGGGTGACTCTGCTTGAGCAGGGAGTTGAACCAGATGACCACTGTGGCCCCTTCCAACCTGACCCATTCTGTGATTCTGTGAAATGTGGTGGAAGAAGCTTCTCAATGTGAGTCGAGGAGCACATGACAAAAATGGTAATGTGTTCTCTGGGACAACTGGATCAGTACGTTTTCCTGTGGTTGAAAAGTATTTAAGTCCATGCTGTGGGCTTGAGGGAGAATCGGCACAGCATGTTAAGCATTGCCAGGCAGGGGCAGCCCAAGCAGATGCCTGTAATGGTGGCTATGGGACAACTGAGAAAGAAGATGCTTGGGTTACTGAAAACAAAATGGGCATGAAGTAATGTTTCTCTTCTTTTATTCTACCAATTTGTGGCAATCTAGAAAAATAAGGACTCCTTGATTCAGACAGTAATATTTAAGAGCTACCTATTCGATAAATGTAGCTGTATTGAATCCTACAAAAACAAGATTTCTTCTGAACCTCTTTGCGCTTTTGACTTGGACACTACTGCTTGGCAGTTTGCCTAAATTCTGCACTGGAGTTACCAACCTGCAGACTGGTTATCATAACTCTTAATTGCCATCTAATTGTTTTTCTGCTAGCTCTGCCAGTATGACTCATTCTTAATTTGCATCATTTGCAAGATACATGAGCTGGATAACCGCAGTAAACTTCAGAAATCCAGGAATGATGAAACTGCAGATGACAAAAATAAACCTGGGCCAAGCCTGCTCTGTCTCTGAGGATGTTTGGTTAGTCTGTTTTATTTATCTCCACTGGCACAGAAAATCAGCTGATGGGAGAGTCTTTTTAAGAACAAAACTGAGAAAAACTTTTTTGCAAAGGAAAACAGTCATCAAAACTTGTGTATGTAATTATGGACTATACAGAACTTACATTTACTGAAACAGAGGAAGTGGAACAACTTTAAACTACATGTTTAAAATATGCTCAGCCAATACCCAGTACAATTAAAATCTATCTTCATGTCTCTTTGCTTTGGCCTTAATTAATGTTTTCACAGTTCAATAATCTTTGGTAGAGAGAAAAGGGTAAGAGGCCTCTCTGCAATGCCTTTTTATTTTGTTTCTTTGTTTGTTTAGCACATCAGCAATTCTTACTTCTATATGTAGACTAGCCCAGGATAATGTTAGCGATTGGGAAAAGAGATCCTCTTAAAGGAATAAAATTTAGAAATTTTACAGTGGTGACAATCTTTACATATTTCCAGCTGATGAAGCATACATATGAACAGGACCATGGGGAGAGTTGCATTCAATTAAGACCATTAAACTATGTTCTCAAAGAGTCTGAAAATGTAAAACCTGGGGGGAAAAAAGGGAAAAGAAAAAAAGTCTCCGAGGACTCCTTATGGGAATCAATATATTTACCTCTTTACTAGAAATGTGGCCACTTTTTGGTATGTGGGATCAGAAACTCTGCTCAATATTAAATTGGTAGATAGTGTGCTGGAAGTTTAGTCTTTATTTAATGTTGATCCTTTCTACTCCATTGTGTCATGGAGTTTTAGCCTAACCACAGCCTCTCAGTGGAAATCCCCAATAGGTTGTATTTTCTCTTTCCTTTATTCCTTTGGCATTTATTGTACAAAAGGCATAGGGAGTTGCTTTTTTTCAAGCAACTGGTGCAGAGGACAAAAATTGAAGGGGAGGCCACCCAGGGAAGAACATAACCATCAGATAAATAATTGTACTCCTTCCCGAAGTCCTTATCTCTGGCCCACAGAGCTTGGAACTGAGCCAGGCATTGTGACAAGCATGCAAGAGCATCTTCTCGTTTGTTGCCTCAGTATAACAAACCCAATTACCCAGTTTAACACTTGCATCAACTGATTGCTATCCTTTCCCTTAACCCTGGCCCCTTGGCTAAAAATACCTCTGTGTGTGCTCAAAGAGCTGCTCGGGTGGGTCACCTGCATGACCACCGCAGCACGGTTAGAAATGTGCCCCTCTCGCAACATCTCCTCCCCCTCCTCTGCTGTTAGCTTGGCTTGCAGATCCCTCGAATCCCCATCCTGGTTTCTGGGATAATAGGCATTGGAACGAAGGTGCACTGAAAGGTCCCACCCTCTGTCTGTGTGGGTGTGTGCCTGGAGGAGCGGGGTGACAACCACTGCTGCTTGCTCAGAGAAGTGGATTCCCCTCTGCGGTGGCTTCTGCTACCCGCCACAGGAAGGTGAAATAATCACAGGAACTCTCAGGGGTGTCTAACACTCTGTGTTGCAGTTGCATGAGCTCCTGATCAATAGACTTCACTGAAAAGTCAGTTTGATTTCTTCTGTTCTTCCTATTTCAGCCCCCTTCTTTCTCCCTTCCTTACTTAATTTTTTTTTCCCCTTTTTTGGGAGGTGACATATTTGTATACTGCCTTCTTAAACCTCAGCATTTTGCAATTTAGGACTGCTCAGATATCTGCAAAAAAATATTTGTACTGTGCCCCAGGATGGGGGAACTGCAGATGACAGCTTTCAGCAAAATTTCTTGTATTTCCTCACTGAGGTGGCCTGAAAAGCCTGATATTCAGGTTTACTCAAAGAGGATCCGAAATTACTCATGGTCCATATTTGACCCCAGGTTTGAGAAAGATGCCCTTATGACTGTGCACACCCTGTTCAACCATTTGATCCAGGGCAGCAAAGGCACTGCCAGAGTAAGGAGTGCTCTCAAAACTGCTTTAAAATACTGTTTGGTCCACTGCAGGGTGAAACTCATTTAATCAATTTCCTTCCTTGCAGTAGTCACGACATAATAGTAATCAGTCATGCTTACATAGAAGAGTTTATTTTAAAAAAGGGAAATGAACAAGAAACAGAAACCAGCTTGATTTTCAGAAGAAGATGACCAGACTTTGCAGAGGTAGATGAGATGATGCAACAGGTTTCCAAACAGAGCCTTTGTTTAGACACCTTTATGTAGTCTCCAAACGGAAGAAGGGACACAAGAGTTCTCTTTTTTTTCTTGAGCATAGTCCTCCAAAATGCCTTTCCAACTCTCAAAAAAAGATGGAGAATGGGTTCTTACTGATGATGTTCTTCAGTTCAACCCCGAGAAATCTGTGGTTATGCCATGCAGCACCTCCAGTGCTGTGCTGCCCATGTAGGTTTTCTGGGGACTTAGATGTGAGAGATGCCATGAAAAAGGGAGCAGGTAGGGTAGGGTGGTGGTGATGGAAGTTTTGAAGTTTCCAGAGGCTTTTAAGCTGCTTTGGGAAGGAGGAGGAAAGGACAGGAGTGAAAGGAAAAGGACAATAGGTGGTAAAAGATAAAAGTGTGATGTTTACGTGTGTTGGGGTCAAATGACCTGGGAACTAGTTACAGAAACCTGAAAACCTTACTTTCTTACAGTTGATAAAGCAAAGCCTGTAGGAGATGCACAGAGTCCAGTGTAGGAAGCTGTGACCAGAGATTTTCCCAGGCTGAGTCCTAGGAAAGGGCTGTTCTGTGTTCCTGGAGTGGAAACACAGAGCAGTTCTGCAGAGAGGAAAAATAATGCAAACAAAAGTCCAAGCATTCAAAAAATCCTGTGAAATCCTTTGCAGGAGATAATTCAGAGGGAGACTGTAAAACCTAGAAAACAGGTATTACATCATTTCAACAGGGGGTTAATTTATTTTTCTGCATGAGTTGGCACATCACAGCCAGCCACAAGTCACCCAGCAGAGCCGTGAGTCATCCCCTGAAGCAGCCCTCAGCCCCGTAAAATTCCCACCCATTTTCCAGCTTTGCTTGATTTGTGTATCCAGTCCTCCTCGTTTTACAAACCAAACCCTGTTACTGACTCAAAAACTCCAAAAAAATTGCACACTCTTTCAAGTCTGGGAGAAAATAAATATTGAAATTCTTGGACTCTGTGACAAGCCTTTCAGACATTACTTGCTAGTTGAAAGGCTTAATCCTGAAAAAGTCCCTGCTTTAAAGCACAATGAAATGGGTCACCCTGGTTATGTCACGCTTCTGTAAATATATATATTGAAAGGTCCCCAAGGCCCAGTACATTAATCTTTTCTATTTATAACTTTGAATAAGCTCAGATCTCACCTTGAAGCTTTCTCATAGTGGGTATCTTTTTGATTTAAATGTGGTGGCTGATGTCTGAGTTCTCCTTCACCTTGTAGTTCAGCCCTGTCTGACTGGTGATAAAGCTGTTTTTTCTGACCAGCTACAGCAACAGGCACAGTGGGCTGAGCAGCTCCTTCCCATGGTTATTGTTTGCTGTAATCAAAGATCAGTGTAGTCTGATTAAGAAGACCTTTGCTGTCAGGAGTTTATCTGACTGAATGAGCTACTGAAAAGAAGCTCTGTCATTCACCTGAACCTCTTGAGGTGTCGCTGATCTTGCTTTGTGCTTGCTGGCGGGTGGAAAAAAGCAATGATCACCTTAGGTGAGGTTTGCCTGCCTCAGGGCCCAAGCTTTCACTTAATGACAGTTCCTGACATAAATAGCGCTCTGAAAGAAGAGGCTCCAGGCCAGTTAAGAGAAAGCACCAGGTTCCTTCAGAAATGGCACATTTCATGGATTCTAGGCAACACAGCTTGAGGGGCTGGATCCCATCTTGGAAAACTGAGTTCCAGCGTGTCTGTGTGAGGTCTTCAGATACAGCTCACCCCTTCACAGAAGTATTTCCCGATAGATAATTTGATATTATATTCTTGAAATTTGCACTGTAACATAAATTCCTTCAGTTTGTAGGCAGGCATGACACCATGCTATTAGACAGGCAAACAAAATTTTGTGTCAGCAGTTTGCGACAGCTGCATGCTATCTCTGCAAGAGAAGAAAGGAGTGACAGCAGCTTCTAATTTTTTGAAGTTGAAAAATTGATTTTAGAATAGAATGTTGTATTCAGGCATAGTTCTTGACCAGAGAAACTAAGTCTATGAAAATTATATTTTCTGGCTGCTTCCCAGGTGTCTAACCTGTACTGATGGCTCATGGCTAGTGTGGGTTCATGAAAGAGGACATTAATTTTAGTAAGGTATGCTTTTGTAACAGAAATAATTTCAATTGTTGGGGAATACCAAGTGAAATTTTTGCTTCTGATGCCATATCTTTGTAGAGGAGCTGGGGACAGCTGTGGAGAGCTGGAGACAGCTGGTTTTGTTTTGCATGAAAGCAACACTGCTTCAAGTTCTGCTTCAATGTCATGAAGGTGCCTGAGTGGAAATTTTAGATGTGTGGTTGTAGTTTGCAGCTCATTTGTTTAGGGATGAATTTTCTGGCTTCACCAGAAAAGACAGTAGATACAAAATGGCATTTTCTGGGTCATTTGCATCATTCACAGCATCAGGGTGAAGTTTCCATAGCTGTGCTGTTCAAAGCAGGCCAGGGACTGGGAGGAGGAACATGAATGGCAGCTGTGCCCTGGCACAGTCCCCGTGCTAGCCAAGCCCCGGCTCTGGCCCCAGCCACCCAAGAGAAGCAGAGGGGTTCAGCTCTCCTGGCCCCACGCAGACAGCTGCAGCTCTGTGGCTGGTACCAATTTAGTTTTGTGTCCGGGCTTCACACCACCTACGAGCCTCGTGGGAGACCACCACGGAGTTCTCCTGCATGTGGGTGTCCGTTCCCACGTGTCTGTGTGTGTTCTTCCTTGGGAGCAGGGAGCAGCAAGGGCTGCCATGTCCTGTGTCACTCAAAATGGTAAAGGTTGACTCATGTCTGGCTGGAGCTCCAGCACCCCCAGAGTGCATCCTCTCAGTCTGTAATGCTTTGATGGCAGCCGATGCCAGACTTGGCTCTGAACTATCCCTGGGGAAGTTTGTGTTTCCTTCAACTCACTCTGCTGTGGAGTAGAAATACCCTGTACAGGGACAAAAGGGACAATTAATAAAAACTACCAAAAAGTTTATGACATTAATAACATGTCTTACACTTGCCCCCAGTGAGCCATGCCAGATTTTGCTTATCAGGGCTGTTGACCTGATGCTGGATGGTGGTGGAGATCAGTGCTTGAAGTCCTGCTCCTGCAGAACAGAGGTGGACTTTGTGACAGACAGGAAACCATCTTTGGCTGGTTCACTTGAATCCCAGCAGCCCTGGCTGAACTTCCCTATGCAGAATGTTATCTTTCAGCACTCTCTGGTTTTCTGTGTGGCAAGGGAAGGAGGTAAGAAGCTGTTCACCAGAAGTGCCCATGGATGGTCTGTGTGTCTCATGTCTCAGCAGTACAGGTGAAGGTAGTGAGAGCATTTGCTGTGACTTAACATGGCTGAGGATATTAGAAATAGAAAGGATAGGGTCATAGAGGAGAGTCCTTATTTCAGAATTCCAAACCCTGCAGAACTGGACTTTAAGCAAAATCTAAACCTGCCTGTCCAAGTCTTTAATTCAATATGGAAATAATCAGACACCTAACCGATTCCGAGCATTCCTTTTCAGCCCGGAGATCAAACACACAATTTCTGCACATACCATAGTTTCCTCTCCAAAACAGGAAAGCAACAATACCTCTGACTTGCCAGGGAAAAAGCCTTCTTGCTACTTTCATTAACCTTTAGTAAACAAAACAAGGGTGGACAAAAATGACACCTACTGGACACATCTGGGTACCATCTACAACAGATACTCAAATCTAAAAATACAGGTCTTTTAAAAAAAATGACTGCAATAACTGGGCTATTTTGGGGACTTGGGAGCCTAAGTATTTCTGTTCTCTAATGGGATTGTAGGACACTGTTCTATTTATATCAAAGTGAGTTCAAACTCAGGACATCTAAGGGCATGACTAGCGTTTCTCAGGAAAATATTGCACTGTTTCTGTGATTCAGTTCCCTTGCTTATAAAGTGTGGAAGTCCTATGACTTCTTCCCTTCTGCATCAAGACCATATTATTTAGTCCTTAGAATGTGCTTTAGAGTTGAAGAATTATTAAAACTCCTTATTTTTTAAAACTCCTTATTGCACCCTTATGGCAAGGGTAGAAATTGGCTTGGTAACCACCAACCTGTCAGCCTCACCTCTATGCCTGGGGAAATCATGGTACAGATCCTCCTAGAAGGAGGCACATGGAGGATAAAGAGGTGATTGAGACAACCAGCATGGTTTCACCAAGGGCAAGTCCTGCCTGACCAGCCCAGTGCCCTCCTACAATGGAGTGACCCCATCAGTGGACAAAGGAAGGGTTACAGATGTCATTTCTCTGGACTTCAGTAAGGCCTTTGACATGGTCACCCACAACATCCTTCTCTCTAGATTGGAGAGGGAAGGACTTGATGGATAGCTCTTTGGTGGATAAGAAATTAGGTGGATGATTGCATCCAGAGCACGTTGGTCACTGGTTAAATGTCCAGATATAGGTCAGTGACGAGTGGTGTCCCTCAGAAGTCTGTACTGGGACCGGGACTGTTCATCAATGACACAGACAGTGGGATCAAGTGTACCCTTAGCAAATTTGCAGGTGACACCAATCTGAGCAGTGCAACTGACACACCTGAAGGATGGGATGTCATCCAGAGGGACCTGGACAAACTCGAGGAGTGGGCTCTTGGGAACATCATGAGGTTCAACAAGGCAAAGGGCAAGGTCCTGCACGTGGATCAGAGCAATCCCCGGTATCAGCACAGGCTGGGGATGGACAGGTCAGAGCAGTCCTGCCCAGAAGGACCTGGGGGTGCTGTGGGTGAGAGGCTGGACATGCCCCGGCCATGGGCACTCACAGCCCAGAGAGCCAAACGTGTCCTGGGCTGCATCCAGAGCCCCGTGGGCAGCAGGGCAGGGAGGGGATTCTGCCCCTCTGCCAGCTCTGGTGAGACCCCCCTGGAGCCCTGCATCCAGCTCTGGGGTCCCAGCACAGGAGGGACATGGAGCTGCTGGAGAGAGTCCAGAGGAGGCCACCAAGGTGATCAGAGGGATGGAGCACCTCTCTTATGAGAAAAGGTTGAGAGAGTGGGCATTGCTCAGCCTGGAGAAGGGGAGACTCTGTGAAGAACTTATTCTGTTGAAGATGGCCTGCACATAACCCCTAAAGATTCCTTTCAATCCAAAATTTTCTGACTCTGTGATTCTGTGATCCTCTGTACATTAAAATTTAAGAGATGCAGATGGAAAAGGAAGGATGTCTATTCTCAGACTAGCAAAGAAAAAAGTTCATCATCCCAAACTATTCTGATGAAAAAGCAACTTGATCAGACATAGGGCACAAAAATATTCTCTCCTTATCCTGACAAATGTTGGTTCTGAGGCCCAAACTAACAAGTCACAAAGGTGCTGTCCAGCTATAGGTGGCCTTTGGGCTGGAGGTCCTCATACAGGTCCATATGGCAAGGCCAGCCCCGCTTGGGCAATGCAGGGTGAGCAAGATGTACTTCCATAAGCCTTTAATAAAACACATGGCTTTATTCAGGTTGGGTTTAAAGCCTCTTTTTAGTCTTCACAGCTGACTCCTGATGGGGACATTCAGCCAGGCTCAGATAAGAATGACTTTCCTCACCTACTGAAGAGCAGTGGTTTTGGTGTTGTTAGAGATGGTGGTGACAGCAGAGGGTTATGCCTTCTGTGGTTCATAGTTCTCAGGGAGCTGTTAGACTGAAGCCATATTCACTACTTAAGTTAACTTGACTTTTCTAGAAAGTACTGTGCAGGGTCAAAGACAGGATAATCATCTGGTGAATTGGCTTGGCCTTCTGAGACAAATGTTGAATTTATTCTGATGGGAAATTTTTGTCCCCATGTCTACTGATTCAAAGCTACCTGTCTTTGCATTAATCTTCATTGTCCCATTTTTCACTGCTGCAAGAGCCTCCAGCAGTTTCTTGTAACTCAGTGTAGTGGTAATAAGGTTGTTCTACAGATCATCCTGCCCTAGGAGTACCCCTGATTGTGGGTTTATGATGTGAAATTCCCTCCTCTGAGGGGTGTGGCCAAGGCCAGAATAGGGTCAATGTCAGCACCAAGTGAGGACAGGTTCACAGGTGATTTCCATGGCTTTCTGGCAGATAATGGGAATCCAGAGCTGGATTAGAGTGAACACAGAAAGGAAGTTTTTAATGTTGCTGCAGTGTCTTAAAATACTGGGATTTATATACAACACATAGAACAAAAGATGCTGGTGAAAGGAAAAAAATCCTTAAAAATAAAACCTGAAAAAGAAAAATCCCTAAAAAAAATCCCTGACTGATGAAAGAATCAGAGAGATGCAGTCAGAAGAACTGCATATGCATTCCTGATTACCAGCTGTGTATTCAGGAGGTGTTTGGATTGGAAAAGAAGACCTCACCACAGTGGAACTTCTGTAGGGAATAATCGAAGATTTAGGGCTGTGAACTTGACTGAGTTATACCCCATTTCTCAGCCATGAGATATTTTCTGGTGGCTTAGCTCCCTCTGCTGTGTGTGTGAGCTGGTCTGAGACAGGAGGATGGGCTTTCAAGGGGAAATCAAAAGCGGGTCTCAGAAAAAAGCCCAGCCAACGTTAGAGGAAACCTTGTGTCAGAATGTGCCAGGCTGTTACTTGCTCGCTGTATTTCTGCTGGTGGTGTCCAACCCCCCAGCAGCTTCACCAGTGCTGGAGGTGCTGTGACAGAGGCCAGGCAGACCACTGCCTACATTCATAAGAATTCAGTTTGTATGTTAGGAGACTGGCATTTCCAGTTTCATGTGGGAAGATCTTAATTATCTCCCCACTGCTAAAACAAGAGCTTGATTAAAGAACAGTGTAAATTTGCACTACTTATTGCTAGGGGAGTTGTTTGCTCCTACAGGATAGTTAGTCTACAAATTAACATTTTCATGCTGGTTTCCTTATTAGCCTGGCTGGTTTTTGGTTTCCATTTAGGGATCACTTTCACTTCTCACCATCACGTTGTACTTCCCACTGCAGGTTGAAAACAAACTACTGATGACTGTGTGCTGGTAGGCATCTTATCAAAGGTACCTCCAGGGCATTTGGAGTGAGTTGTTTCATTAGTCTCACCTCTACTGTGGTTGAATTAGAACAACAAGTATTTTAGGGCTGCTTAAAGTCAACTCTGTTCACTGAGTTAAAAGGACAAAGTACTTTTTAACAGCTTTGGGTCTGGACGGTCTCTGCCAGCTCCAGCTGGAACAATCAAGAGGTCAGACAGCACAAGAGGTTGTCAAGCTGCAAGTTGCTGGCAAAAATGATCTATCAGCAGGAAAGTCTTCAAATCCTTTTAGGTTTGTGTGCATAATACACCCCAGTTACAAGTTGTACTGTAATAAGATTAAAACTAAGAACTTCCCCTGCCCCAGAACAAGTCCAGCTGGTCTGAAGTCCAACACAGGTCGTGTTTGTCAAAGAAGTTGTGGATGTCCCAACCCTGGGGCCAGGCTGGATGGGGCTCTGAGCTATCTGGTCTAGTGAAAGTTGTCCATGTCCAGAGCAGTGGGATGGGAACTAGATGACCTTTGATGTCCCTTCCAACCCAAGCCATTCTGTGATTCTATGATCAGGACTCAAACCCTTCATTAGGTGTCCAAATGAAGGACAAACTGCTTTTCTCCCTTTTTGCTTAATAGCAGACCCATTTGAAAACTAGGGCTTACATCCATATGAAAGCCAAAAGTAGTTAATGAGACTCTTTCTATCAGCTCCAGAAGTTTGGGATCAGGTTGTAAATGAAGCAAAAGGAAAACTTTTGGCAAGTGTGAGGAATGGCCTGTGCAGAAGCTCTGTTTGTTTCTTCTGGAGCTGCTGTTTAGCCATTCAGGTTATTTTGAAATTTCCTGTGCAGGTACAGCTATATAGCTGGGAGAGACCATGAGAAAAGCTGCCTCAACTTCATTGTGTATACCTGAACTCTTTGTTATTTCCTTCTTATGTTGTGGTCATCTAGATTGTTTTAACAGACAGACATTGTTCCGATCACTGAATATGTGTTTTTCATTTTGATTCAGATTGGATACATTGACAGGAAGGCTAATATGCTCATTTCAGCCAAGTTTTCATTTCAGGGATGGCTATTGATTAGCCAAATTATGACCCTAAATAACCACTGAGAGATGCTTCAAAGCAGACTCCTAGAGGGAGAAACTGGGAAACATAAAAGTGTGTAAGGCATTTTACCTACTTTTACACTATTTTTTTTGAGACTGACATCATTTGAGCCCAGGCAATGGAGACATCAATTTTATGATGATGTCTTCATTCTCTGGTGTTTTATCCTTAGTGTTACTCCAGTAGAATTATGTTCCTGAGCTTTGTAAGAGAAAAGTAACACAAAATAATGGATATCAGGGTCATTTATAGATGAATGAGAAGTAGTTAAGGAAAGCTGCTGCCTAGTTGTGCTTCAATTTTGAAAGGTATGGTAAATTACTATTAATTTTATTTAAAATACTACATGTAATTCAAAGATACTGGAACACATAAATCAGAATGTAGATAGTCGTGAGTGTATCTTTAAATATGACTGGCTACTTCACTTTCTACCACTGCAGAGACCGAAACACGCAGTCATAGTCGAAGGAAATGTGAGTCAACTATAATTGGTTTTAATCTCAGAGTTCAAGGTCAGTAGTAACCTGCTCTGCATCTTCAGACATCTGCAGGTGCATTTATTTATTGATCTTTAAGAAGTAGTTTAGTTCTGGTGTCACAGATGTTCCCCAAAGGGGATTTACAAGAGAGTGTAAAGGAATGGTTAATCCCTGAAATAAGCAAATTCTGCTGAATTCTGAGCAAAACACTTTCCTTTCTGGAACTGGCTTGAATTTGCACCATTAAAGAGGTGCATCTGTTCTGCTTTATCCCTGAGTAGGAGAGCCTCACCTCTGCTGGTGTCTCTAGCCCTGGAGGCAGGCAGAAGGATCAGAGCCCAGATGGTGGGAATCACATCAATAAAGTCAAACTGATTTATCAGAGCTGGAAGGGAAAGGGGAATTTGGTGGGTGATTAAAGTCTGTGTTGCAGCAGTTACTCCAAATCATGGCCGTTTTAATGTTGTAGCTGTAGGACTGATGTCACCAATAAAGGAGGTGAACACCCAAGGCCCTTCTTCAAGCATGACTGAACACTGAATCTGAGCTTTTACTTTAAACGTGTTGTCATTTCCCTTGTAGTGTGTCAGATTCTTAGTGCCCTGCTTCCCAGAAGAGTCCCCAATCTTTCTCCTAGATGCACCAGCAGCCCCAAACGAATGACTGTGTCTTAGTTGTTTCCAAGAATTCTATTTATAAGCACTGTTCCATTGCATTTGATTACTTCTTATTTGGAGGCCAGTTAGGGAAGGGTCAAAGGATAGGTATGTTTATCTACGTTCACAGCTGAAAATGACCGTGTGCTGTGAGCTGTGCTACTGTCTGCTTTGTTGAACCCAGAGCGCAGAGCTGGGTGGAGATGGAATTCATTGCTAACCAGTTATCTTATCAGAAAAGCCACTGAGTTAGGAGAAGTACTCAGGTGATGTGTGGTTGGGTGAGGGGATGACGCCTCATTTCAGTGGCTTTTGGGATCCTCTCTTCTCCAGGCAACAGCACTGCAAGTGAAACATGAGCACAGGTAAGGCACACAAGGTCTTTGTTTAGGGATATGTCAGCGTTCTGTGGAGACATCGCTGAGTGCTGACATGAAATCACAGCATCGCGCCGGGAACCAAAAGGTGGTGCTGTTACTGCAAGAAAGACGAGAAAAAAAGCGCAACCCGATCTCTTCAGCGTTGTTATTGATCAGCTAGGGAGGAGGGGAAGAGCTAAGGGCTTTCCTGCTTTTTCCAGGTAATGCAATCCTAGGCTATCTTAATGTACAGATACTGATGGGTAGTGCCCGGGAACGCAAAAACATGCACTTGGAGGGAGGAGAAGGAATTAAAAACGGAAGGAAGTCACAGGATTTCACCTTGTGGAGCATCAGACAAAGAACAAGACTAGTTTCTGTCTAATGATGGTGGGCTGGGCTCTTCAGGGCACACAGCCCATCATGTGCTCTGCCAGGAGTCAGCCACAGACCTGCGGCTCGAGTTAGATGTAAATAAGGAAATGGAAGCATGAAAGGTCCTCAAAAGTACAGGGAAAAGCAGTGTGAGAGTGTGGAGACCCTTAGTGTGGAAGTGGGCAACAGCAGGATGTACCTGAAACCCTCCTGAGATGGTGTCTGCCTTGGTCTCTACGAAGGCTTATGTCAAGTGGAATGCTGAGCTAGTCAGACCTAGACAAATCACAGCTGGACTAACACGGTAATAATATCTAAGTGCTGTGCAGGTGAATTAGAGAACTGGTGGTGCAGCAGGAAAAATTGTTGTCTTCTCTCATCTCCTTGTGAGACTCCTTCCCATGAAAACCCTCACATCATGCCAGTGAAGAGGTCTGTGCCAAACTTCTGCTTCCCAAAATGTCTTGATATTGTGGTCCAGGCTAAAAGACACCTGATATGTGCTGGATTCTGTCCTTTGGGGCAGAAATTGTCCCCAGTCACTGGGTGGAGAGTGAGATTTGCATAAACGAGAGATTTCAAATTAAGCCTTGGAGGGGTCCCTCAGGGGCCGCTTTGGACAATGGCATGTAGTTCAGTGCACAGTCTTGGCTGTTGGAAAGTTGCTGTATCGAGTCATTTGAGGAAGTATCAAGACAGCCAAACCCTACTGCTGTTGCTCTCTGGCCATAACATGCTGCAGTGACCATCTGAGGTACTGGGCAGGGCATTCTGCACACTCTTCTTCCTTGCTCTTCTGGGCCACAGGTACAGCCCCACTGTGAAAACCTGCAAAGAGGAGCCTGAACTGATGTTTGTCCTCTCTCCCTGCAACTGTCAGCCTTACTGAATGACTTCAATTTGTTACATGAATTGGAAACTTCGCTTAGAAATGGGCTGAGCTGTGCAAGACACCACCCACACCTAATTTTTGTGGTTGCGGATTAACGGCAGCAGGTATAAGTGCGTGCTGTGTTGTTCAACTCATGCCTGTGCTGTGAAGCAGAAATATCCCTTATTCTTGCAGCTTTGCCTGGCTCATCCTTCAGGACCTCTTTCCCTTCCAAAGATAAAGAAAAATAAGTCCCTGAGGAGCAATGGATGACAAAGGAAAAACAGAAGGATGAGGGGTTAAAAATGTAGATCCAGTAGCCTTAGTGGGGACCCCCAGCACCCAGGTCTCCCTGGAAATGCTCTGTCTTAGTTGTGCCACTCACCTCTAGTTTGGTGTTCCTGTGTGCTGGTGCCTCTCCGGGGCTGTGTCCGTTCAGAGCCTGAACTCTGGACACTGCTGTGTGATTTCAACCATTAGACCTACAAGAAAGCAGCTGCTGTAAAAAAATTCTATTTCCCCAGGAGAAAAGAATTGGAAATGCAGTATATTTGGTCTCTACTTAAGTATGTGCAGCCCTGATTAATACCAACAGGAGTTAATTAGAGGCCTCAACTGGAGTGCAGCAGCGTAGGTCTGTAATCAAAATCTTTGTATCATCAGAAACATGCCAAACACTAAGTGTATGTGTCAGACTATCCCTATGACATAAGTGTGTTGTACCTGAACAAGAGATAAGTGGGAATAAACAGCAAATGTTTGGAAGAACAGTCGCTGTGTTTCTGTGTGCTAGGGAGCTGCGTACATGTAGCTCAGGGGTTTTGCTGTGCAGTGATATTCATGTTTGTACTGGATGTTTTCACTTCTTATCACCAATGTCTTAAAGCTTGTTTATTGAACTCTGGGTCAGTTTATTCAGGTTTAATGACTCCTCCACTGCATGTTTTCATTTCAAGCACATTTTTGTGGGGGGAACATTTTGTGTGTTGTTGTGTGGTTATTTCAGGAGGTTGCTCTTGGGTCATTTGTTGAACTACTAGATGGATGGTAGGAGTGAGTCTTATGGTATCCTTTTCTTTATTTCTTTTTTTTTTTAACATATGTTCCTCATTTGTGTCTTATATTCCTTTTTCTGCTTCTGTACAGAGTTGTTGGTAAGGACAAAAAAGAGTGTGGTTTTGAGAGGATAGTTTTAGCCTACATCAGAGCTTGTCTCCCAGAAAGTAAGGGAGATGATCTTGTGGCTTGTGCATACATGTGTGGAATTTGCTTTTTTCTTGGTGTTTTTATAATCTTTCTGAGGAAATCGAAACAGGGAATTCAATTATAGGATATATTTGTGGTAACACAAGAAGATTGTGGCTTCAGTAGAAAGCAGATTGGGATGCCCTGCCTTAATTTCTGCTTTTGTAGGAGACCTTGGTGAATACAAGAGAGAAACATGTGTGTTTTCTAGAGGATACTCTCTGACTGGGGGATATCAAGTTGTAATAAATCTGAGTTTCTGAGTAGTTCCCACACTGTCTTCTCATGCTTTCACAAGCACAAAGAACAGCTTCCAAAAGGCTCTGTATCAGACACTTACAGAGCCTGGGCTGGCAGGTTGGGCTGTGTTTCTAAGTGCACATCTGGAACTCAGAGGCACTGACCTCTCAGTTAGCCAGCAGCTTACAGATGTGTCTGTTCATGAGTGAAAGAGAGAGCTGTGGAAGCTGTCATGTAAGCTGCTTCCTGTGTGTCAGGACGTGGTGACAAATCATCCAGGCTCTGTGGTGCTTCGGGAAGACAGGGAATGTTTCGCTGCAAGAAGTCTGAACTTTCTCAGTAAGAGACAGACAATGGTAGTTTTCTCATCCACCTGATGGATATTCTAAACATTCACATCGAATAACTCCAAGGGATGTTGTCAGAGGCCTTTTAGTGGGATGTGTCATGGACACATGACTCCAGACACTGATGCCTGTGGCTTATTTTCCATAACATGCAAAGGGGTTTTTGCTCTTTTGCAGAGAGGAATGACTGAAAGTGAACCTTTGCCTTGAAGATATCGTGGTTGCTCCCTGACCATGCCCTGTCCTGTACTCTTGCTTACTGTGGGGAATCTAAACTTAAGATATGAGTCCCCTGAGTGGGAGAACTGGAGCTGCCAGAGACAGAAAGTTCCCACTTTGTCTTTCACAAGGCCTTTCACCACTTTATAATTAAAAAATCACAACTGTATCATTCTGATAATTTTGTTTTTCAATTGAGAAGTAAATAAAAAGGCTGATGTCTGGTTTAAACCTGAATTATCATGAAAAGCATACAGGAAAGATGAAGAAACTTGCAACAACTGATGGGGAAAGTGTCTTTCCTTCATATGATGTAACATTTTCAGCCCTGTGCAATGTGGCTTTTCCATGAAAATGTGTAACTTTTTTTCTGTTCCCTGCCTATGGCCAACTCCCTTTGTGTTAAATAACTGCTCTTCAATACTTCTTCTAAAAAGTAGTATCTTAGATCTTAGGTGTATCAAAGGCAAAACAGCTTTCCTACATAGAATAATCTGTATTGCTCAGAATTTTTCTGATACTTCAAAGTCTGAAAAGGTTCTCAAAAACTCAGTGAGGTGTTTTGAGTCTTTACAATGTGGTTTTTTCTTCAGAAATTATTTTATGGTGCTGCATAAGGGTGGAAAGATATCCAATACCTGTCTCTGCTGAAGAATCTTTGTATGGCACTGGTTGAGTCACTGCATAATTTTTTCTAATTTACACCTCCAAAGAAGGTGTAACAATTCATTGCCTCATCAAGTTATTGTGGTGATAAATTCTATATGTGTAGCTGTAGGAGGGAAGCAAATGGATTCTACACTGCCAAAAGCAAGACTTTGCTATTTCCTCCTCCAGTAATTGTTGGGCTTTTTTCATATCATTGTTATTAATTTGTATTGAGAGATAGAGTCAAAGACTGACTTTCAGTCACTGTTGAGCGCTTTGATCTTGATTTGATGGTCATTAAAAGAACAGCCAATTGCAGATAGAGAATTCTTGGAGTGATTAGATCCAGCTATATCAAGGTTAGGGTGGTTGTTCATAGCACAACTTCTTAAATGATCTCTGCGCTCTTCTTAGGTTCAAGGGAAGAGAGTTAGTTTTTATTCCATCATTTGGGACTTTCTTAGCTTGGGCACAGATCAAGCTTAGAGCCTGAAATAAGAACAAAGCCAAGGGAGTGAGAAGGGAAAGTTGCAGTGGATTTGTATTGAGGAGTCTTTCCCATATGGAATAGCAGTTCTAGCCTGGGAGTTATTTTTGTTCTGATGTTAAAGATCTACATAATGAGATAATCTGCAATAACAAATTTTTCCCAGTTTTTCTGCATGGGCAAACCACATTGACTGGGAAATGTTGCCAAACTTGTCTGCAGCATACAAAGCAATAATGAAGTTCTGTGAAAGGAAGTGCATGTAATGAGTGACATCTGTCTCCTTCACAATATCTGCCATCTCCATGGCAGTAATTGCCACATTTATGTGAGCAAAATGTTTTTGCCTAATATATGATTTACCAGTGACAAGCTGCATGGCATATGTTACAGATTAACATAGCTGATGCTGAAAGATTTCATAATAACTTCAAGAAGTACAGTAGCCATTCTACTATATGAGTACAGAACAATTTTTTCTAAAACAAGAAATCAATATGAAACTGTTCAGAACTCTGTGTGTGTATGTGTGAAAGCTATTTGCATGTAAAAATCAAATCCATGAGAATGAAAAGAGATCACTTTTACTTGCAAGGCAAGAGCACTCCCATGGCAGCTGAGCACCTTTGACTGTGTCTCAAGGTGTAATGGCTTATTTTATAGGCTGGTTTATACCAGGTGATGTGGATTTAAGGGACTTGTGTGTCTGTGGGGTTGCAGCTGTATGTGTGTTGTATGCTTGTATTGTTGTATGTTGTATTTCTCTTCAGTGAATAAAGATCTTCTGGAGATCTATATGCCAGTATCCAAAAAATATTCCTATTTTGGGGCAGTGGGAGATGAGCATTTTCTGTACTGGTTCTATAATATTGTGAGTGCATGTCTATTTTATTTTTGGCTCCTTTCTTTCCACTTCATAAAAACTCCTAAGACTTTATATAGCCAAGCACTCCTTGCTGTATCTGCCCAATTCCTTTGTACCAGCACTTTCTGTTCTCTGAGGCTTCCTCATGGCAGTATTAATTGTTTCAGTTGGTCAAAAAGCCATGACTCTACACTAAAGAGATGCTAAACTCACAAGAGTCACCTTTTTTGTCCTGATCCTTTCAGCACACACACAAAAACGCAATTCTTATTTTCTTGATTCCACTTTGACTACCTGTGAAAATTTCAAATTTCAGTCTATGTTCTGGTCATTACATGTTTTTTACATGGGTTTTCTAAGCAATACTTGACGGGAAAATAATGCTGGTGCCATTTAAATTGATGCCAGACCTTTTGTGTCCTGTAAGTGGCCTGGACATCAGTGCTATAAAAGTGCTGACTGCTGCTGACAACGTCAGTGTGGGAGCGTATGTGCTCACAGTGATGTTCATGTGTGGTGTTTGTTTTGGTTGAGAACTTCTTTGGCAAGCTGGGCCCTAATGGGAATTTTTTTTCACCAAAATGACTACTTCCACCTCTGAGATACCAACCACCATACAAACAATAATTGCAATCTATTCAAGAATGGGATGCTGAGTACTATTTTCTACTACAGAAACATGTCGCTTACCAGAATTTGGCAAATTATAAAACTTCTAGGAATGATGTTTCAACGCATTCCTGCAAGACTATTGCTCTGAGTGATTCTGCTAACCAGCAAAGGCTATACCACTGAATCATACTGTTAGAAAATATAGCCCGAAAAGGGGAAGGAATATCCCTTTTCTGTCTTCTGACCTGTATTCTAATTTTGGTCATTCTCTGGCTTGGCAAGGCTGTGCGTGTTAAGTGATGGAAGGTGAGTAATTTCTGTGAAGTGCTTTTTACCTTTTTTTCTTTTAAATTTTCTACCCTCTCTTCCAGTGACCTTAGTTCTGACAGAGAAAGCCAGGATATGCATTTTCATAGGGGAGAAAATAAGCTAAAGAAAGAGATCTAGATGAAGTGGGAATCATCTCTGTTGAAACAACCAAAGGAATTCAAATGGAACACAACTGGTATGTCAGCAAGTTTGCCTGGAAAATGCTTTGACACTTGACAGAAATAAGAAATTTTGTCAGTGGGCAAACTTTAGAGGAAGTCATGGATGGAAATGAAAAAAGTGAGTTTTTTAAAAGTGAAATTAGTTAAGTGAAAGTGTGCATGATAACTTTATTATTCTCCTGTTGAGTTCCAGTCACAGGCCCAGTATGTTAAAAAATAAATATTATGTGCTATCTTCAGACTTCCCCAAAGCCTGACATGGAAAAATTGCCCCAGCCCAGAAAGATGAACAGGCTAGAGTTCTTCCTTTGCCTTTTTTGATGAACTTAAGTAAATGACATGTCCTGGTAGATCTTGGTCTTATTGGCTGTGTAAACACATACCCGCAGATGCATGCCTCAAAGCAATTTTTCCAAATTACTTGCTTTTGAAATCCCTTTTATCTGATGACCAAAGATTCTAATCTGGATCTGAGAACTTTTGTCAAAACTGTTAGAGTTTTGTGATGGGTTTAAATTTTAACAAGTCAGCATTTTCTAACAGGAAAAAAGTACTTTTTTGAAAGAGTTCCCATCTGGTAGTGCTCAGAGCACAATATCTGGTGTCTCTCTGAAATTAAAACAGATGGAATATCTTAGATCATTTCATCCTGCTCTTCTTGTTTCAAATTGTTTGCCTTCAGGAGGTGGGACTTTGAGAAACACTAAATCTGGTAAACTGAGTAAGAAAATGTGAAAGTTGGCAGCACTGAATGAGACAGTCCTGAGAAGTTCCGTAAGTTTCATCTCTTAGATCTACAGCTGGTTAATCTGCAGCCTTCAGTTTAACAGCTTGACTGCAATGATTCTCATTTGATCAACTCATAAACAATTAAGATGGCACTTTTGTTGTGCTTGCTGACTTCTTGCTTCTTGGCTTTTTTTGTTTGGTTGCTTTGGGTTTTTTGTGGTTTTGTTTTTGATATTGTTATTTGTTTGGGGTTTTTTTGTTTGTTTTTGTTGCTGTTGTTGTTTTCTTCTTGTTTGGCAAAGTTCTCCCTTTTCACTTGTACCTGCAAGGGGGCTACAGTAGCCTGTGAATGTCTGTTGTCCATGTATCAAAGAACAGGAAGGAAGAACCCTACTCCTCCATGTCTCCATTTCCCCCTGAAAGGGAAAGGACAGAATATTGGCCAGGCTGCAGAGACCCTCTCAGAAGAGGCCACTGTTAGTGTATCTATACCACATCAAGTAAAGACTGTTAACTTATCCTGGACTTTTGACTCTATGTGTTGCTAATTTTGGACAAGGCATGGCTCCCTGGTGCAGTGGGAGTTGGGGAAAGGGTGGGAGAATTTTGCTTTCCACTCTGGTCTCCAATTGAGGTTTTTCCTAGAATAGAGTTGTTTCCTGGGAACCCTGCTGAGAAAGGTTTGGGCTGAGACCTCTAGGCAGTGGCCTCCCCATTTCTTACTCAAATCTCTTCCAGGTTTGGCACATATGTGTTAAGAAAATATTACATTTACAACATGAAGCTGTATCAGAGGAGGTTTAGGTTGTTTATTATGGGGCTGTCCTGGCCCTGCACAGGACATGCCAAGAACCACGTGCCTGAAAATGTTGTCCAAATTCTTCTTGAACTCTGCCCAACTACCCTCAGGGAGAAGAAACTTTTCTTAAGATCCAACCTAAGCCTCCCCTGACACAGCTTCAGGCCATTCCCTCGGGTCCTGTCACTGGTCACCACAGAGAGGAGATCAGTGCCTGCCCCTCTGCTTCCCCTTGTGAGGGAGGTGCAGGCCGGAGTGAGGTCTCACCTCAGCCTCCTCTTGTCCAGGCAGAACAGGCCAAGTGACCTCAGCCTCTCCTCACACACCTTCCCCTCCAGACCCTTCACCATCCTCCTGGCTGTTGTTTGGACACTCCCCAATAGCTCAATGCCTTTTTTATATTTTGGTGCCCAAAACTGCCCCCAGGACTCGAGGTGAGGCTGCCCCAGTGCAGAGCAGAGCAGGACAATCCCCTCCCTGGCCTGGCTGAGGATGCTGTGCCTGACGTCCCTCAGGACTCCTGGCTGCAGGGCACTGCTGACTCAGTACAGCTAAGCACACATGCAACATGCAACCCTAAATTACAGTAAAACCAACATGCTGATGGGCTGCAACACAGCCCTGACATTGATTCAGATGCTTAAGTGACCCTCTTTTCTATCCCTGTTTCTCTTCCCACTCCAAACTACCTCAACCAGTTGATTTAGAGCGAGGGGAACACCGCATGTTTCCCAAAGGAAAGCAACTGCTCAGAAATCAACACGTCAATCTGCTTCAGAGAGGGCTACTCCCAAGCTGTGTGAACATAAGTGCCTCCAGACCACTTGGCAGAGCCCGTGAGTCTTCATTTGCTTTCAAAGCTGTGCAAAGACAGAGTTGTCAAACAGTGCTGAGCACAGAAATGTAGGTGGGTTTCTCTCTTGGAGTTGCTCTCTTGGCAGCTGTTCTGCAAAACAGAACACATCCTCTGTCTTCAGGTTTGGACCAGCTGGAGATGGAGGGTCCTGCAAAAGAAGATGCTATCAGGAGGCCAGGTCTGAAGGCAGGCATAGGACATGGTTTTTTTAAAATTACCTCAAACTCAGCATAATGTGGAAGTTGCTTTCTGGAAAAGACCTAAAAGTGAAGCCCTAACCAATTTTTATGAACTTGGATTTTCCACAGCAGTGGGTGAGCCAGCCCTTGCCTTCTGTTGCCTCCTCAGTTCTGACCTCTGATGTCCTTAGGTGTGCTGGTGCTGTGTATACCACACCAGGTGCTGCGTGTGGTGCGCTGGTGTTTGTGCAAGGAGCTTTTAAACAACAAAGAAAACCCAGGGTGAGGGGTGCTGGGGAGATAAAAGGGGGTGTTTCTTACAATGTCATTGCTGCCAAAAGAAATATGTGTCAAACTGTCAAACTGCTTATCTAGTAGCTCTATTTCTTGGCATATTTGTCTTTAACCCTATGTCTTCATAAATATTATGACATGAAACTAAACTGCAGGTCATCATATTCTTATCTTTCAGTCCATTCCTTCAATGTGTTAATAAAACAAAAAATCTGCCTTCTTACAGCCCAGTATATTTTCATAACATCAATAACTAAATTAAGGAATAAATCCATGCTCCGAAGACTGCTTCTTTAAAGCCTCTCTCTTCTGTTCTCCCCAGTCACTTCTCACTGGAAATTGGGCAAGGGTCTCTGTGCTGGCAGTTGCAAGGAGGCAGAACTCCAGGTCTGTGCCAGCACATGAGTGAGGAGAAAGCAGGGCCAAGATTCACTCCTTCAAGTCCAGAGGTCTTGACTTCATTTCCCTTTGCTTTTGAGCTCTGCACAGCTCTGGAAGGTTTTTTGTATAAGAATGTGAAGCAAAATAAGACACTGTTTTTGGGAATCTGTTTTTGCACGGAAATCTGGCATACAGAGGTTCTTTCCTTTGACAGGACTCTACTTCTGTAAGGCTTCCATGTGCAATATTTAAGAGATTAGGCAGTACAAAATGCCAAGTCATCAGCATTTTCCTTCTGGACTCATGGTTGCTACAGTCTTGGTGCAGTTTGAAGTTTTCCAAGTAGAAGCAGGGTTGTCTTTGAGAATATTTACCCACGCTACTTGCTGGGCAAATGCTGAGAGCAGTTTGCCAGAAGGTTTTGCTTAGAAAAGAGGTTCTGATAAAGGAGATGCATAGAGCACAGTTTGCATCAGTACACTATCTAAACAGCATCTCTGATATTTGCATATTAGAAGATATGTTTATTGTGTAAGCTGAAAATCATAAACCCTAAATATGAAGAACTGTTTAGAAAGAGCAAATGGCCGATCACTGAAACAGGGATTAATTTCTCAAACAGAAAAAGTGAATCCATGAGAACTTTCCATTTTCCCCAGCCCCACAGATGATTGTATTGCTGAGAACAAGACTCGCTTCTTCGGAATTTCTGCTAAGTGTTTCAGCTAAAACCTGTTTGTTAAAAAAGTGAAATTAATGCACAATGTGGAGCAACTCACCAGCTGAGGACAGCTCTGACAACAGTGCTTGAGACTGCACATTTAAGGCATCAGTAACATCTTCCAGTCTTGCTGGCGAGAGAGAGAAGAGTGCACTAATTCTTATTTGTTTATGTTAGCTTTGGCTGTTTTGAATTATTGATATGTCCCTTGAAACTGTCTCTGATCATTTCCCATTGAGCACAGAGGCATGTGGTGGTAAGCAGAGACCTGGCCTAACTGCTGGACTTTCTCCTGCTGAACTCAGCATCTGAGCTGCTCGTAACAGCAACAGATGTTTCTGCTTTTTAAGGTCTGTGGGAACCTCACTTAACTTTTTTTTCCCCTTCTTCCTTGTAGGAACAAATGCCAATATAGCCAAGATCCAAAAATCTTGACCTCAGCTTTATGTTATTATTGGAAGGTATTGCGACTGGATATCCTATTGTCCATTCTCAAGTAATAAGCTGATAGCTATTAATGCTGTATTTGCTTTTTCACGCATAGTTTTTATGTGTTTGTTATTCAGATACTTCCTGGCAATAAATGAGGGAACACATAATCACTGTTGCCTTCAATGCAAGCGGGTCTGCGAGATTCATCTTGTTTCAAAAGCATTGGGCAAGCTCAGGAACAACCTCACTAGCAAATAAAACAACTCATTCCCTTTGTCTTCTTAGTGCTGTAAGCAGTCACCTGGTACATCATATTACAGGGATCCGTATCAACACAGTTCATAAGGTCTGACTCTGTCCTGAGTGCCCAGACGTAGCTGTCTTAGGCACCAGAGCAGTGTTAACCTTAAAACTTTCGAAATGAATGCATATATTTGAAATATTATTATTATCACTTTAAAAAGAAGGAGAAAAAAGAGAAAAAGCACACTTAATTCCAAGCCTGGCTTCATTTCCTATATGTCAACAGTATCTGCTTTTGCCAAGGAGACAGGAGATTTACTTTCAGGAAAAGATGGGCTTTACGCCATATTTCCACAGGTAGTTCCTGAGTGTGAATTAACAGCTTTAATTGCCAGCAGGAAGTTCTTAGAAGCATTCTTGGCAGTACTTGATCAGGGGAGGTGCCAAATTCAAGCATCCCTTGGCCTCCCTACCTCTACCAACATTTTCAAATGTGAAGGCTCTGTGGCAGGTCTCAGCACTGCCTTTTCTCTGGAAGGGAGGTGAACATTGGTGCGTGGCTGGACATGAGCCGTGGGGCAAAGCTGTGGCTGGGCAGGGTAGGAAACATGTCCCTGCTTTTGCAGCATAGCCTCTGACTTCCCTTCTGCACTGCAATTGCCGTCAGTAGCTCAGAAATTGAGCCAAAGTGGCTACACCTTGTGCACAGTGTTGGGAAGTGGGAATGGCATCCTGGGATTGTACTGTACATGTGCAATTCCTGGAGAGCAATAGTAAGGAGAAGGCAGTTCACAGAATCACAAAATCATTTAGGTTGGAACAGACCTCTGAGATCATTGAGTGCAGCCTTTGACTGAACACTACCTTGTCAACCAGACCACGGCACTGAGTGCTGCATCCAGTTGTTTCTTGAACACGCCCAGGAATGGTGACTCCACCAGCTCTCCCTGAGCAGTCCATTGCTACATTTAACAATCCTTTCTGTGAAGAAATTCCTTCTGATGTCCGACTTGAACCTCCCCTGGCACAGCTTGAGGCCTTGTTATCTAAGTCCTGTCTCTTGTTCCCTGGGAGAAGAAACAGGCCCCCACCTGGCCACACCCTACTTTTGAGTAGTGGTAGAGAGTGCTAAAGTCCCCCCCGAGCCTCCTTTTCTCCAGGATAAACACCCTCAGCTCCCTCAGCTGCTCCTCATCAGACTTGTGCTCCAGACCCACCCTGATAAGCCAGGACTGATAATAAATAATGGAGAGTGGCTTAGCAAGATCATCCACCAACTCCCTCAATACCCTTGGGTGAATCCCCTCCAGTCTCATGGACCTGTGGGTGTCTAAGTGGCAGAGCAGGTCACTACCTACCCTCCAGGGGTCTACTCTGCTCCCTGGCCCTGTCTACCAGCTCAGAGGGCTGGTTGCCCTGAGGTTAACTGGTCTTTCTGTTAAAGACTGAGGCAAATAAGGTATTAAATACCTCAACATTTTCCTCATCCTTGATCAAAATGCTCCCCCTCCACATCCAGTGAAGAATGGAGACTTTTCTTGGTCCTCCTTTTGCTGTTAATGTATTCATAAAAACACCCTTTATTACATTTTACAGCAGAGGCCAGGTTCAGCTCTAGCTGAACTTTTGGCTTTCTAATTTTCTTAGTATGTGACCTAACAACATCCCTGTACTCTTCCTGAGTTGCCTGCCCCTCTTTCTGAACACCATAAACCCTTTTTCCCTGAGCTCCTGCAAAAGGTCACAGTTTACCCAGGCCAGTCTTTTTCCCCAACAGCTCTTCTTTTGGCAGAGGAAGGCAGCTTGCTCCTGTGCTTTTAGGATTTGTTCCTTTAAGTATGTCCAGCCTTCCTGGACCACTTTCTTATTAATGACTGTTTTTCAAGGAACTCTCTGATCCAGTGTCCTGAATAGGCCCAAGTCCACCCTCGAGAAGTCCAAGGTAGAGGTTTTGTTGACCCCTTTTCTTATTTCACTGAAAGAACTGAAAACCCACTTCATTGATGCTTGGTGCCCAAGATGACTTCCGACCACCACATCTCCCACCAGTTCTTTTCAGTTTGTAAACAGCAGGTCCAGTATGGTACACTTCCTGCTACCAGCTGTGTCAGGAAGTTCTCTTTCACACACTCCAGGAACCCCTTAGAACGCCCCCTCTCCTCTGTGTTGAGTTTCCAGCAGACATCCATGAAGTTCAAGCCTTCCGCAAGAACAAGGGCTGGCAATGGTGAAACATCAGCCAGGAACTTACAGAATAGCTTGTCTGCCTCTTCGCTCTGGTTGAGTGGTCCATAACAAACTCCCACCAGGATATCTGCCTTGTTGGGCTTCCCCTTGACATTTACCCATCATCATTGTCCTTGAGCACTGTACAGTTGAAACACTCCCTGAAGTACACAGCCACCCCACAGCCTCTCCTTGCTCCCCTGTCCCTTCTGAGGAGTTGTAGCCACCCATTGCAGCTCTCCAGTCATGCAAGTCATCCCACCATGTTTCCACGTCTATGTCACAACCTTCCTGCTGCAAAGTGACCTTCAGCTCCTGTTTGTTACACATACCGTGTGCACTGGTGTAGGGTAACAAGCAGGAGGAAGGCAGGCAAGACTGCTATGTTGCCCACCAAAGGCAAACAAATTATTTCCCCCACAAGCAGTTTTGCCACTTATCCTGTTTGGTCAGCTGTTGTCACACGCTCAAATATGAATATGGCTCTTGGTGGTGGTCTCACAGGGAGACAGTGTTGACAGGGTGAGTCCATCATTGATACAATAATGCTTTCAGACTACAGGGGCTGCAGGCAGAGGAGTGACAAACTGCCAGCCTTGGAGATGATCTTAAATCTCAAAATTAAACATTTTCCTGTTTGGGTGAAAAAGAAAAGGTGGTTCTTCATTTCTGTGCCCTGGGCTTCAGTTTTCAGGCCACTGACATTTCAGCTGATTTGGATGTGTGATCTTGTATCTGTTCTGCCCAGGGCTGGCACAGTTCTGTCATCCCCACATGTGAAATGCTGTGCTGGAAGGAGAGGAGGGAACCTAGCATGGGAAATACAAATCCCCCCAGCTTCCTGCTACTGCTGTTTGTTTGGAGATGGCTTAAGATGTAAAAATAAGTCTGAGCTGTCAGTGTTTGCTTTACCGAATTTTTTACACGCTGACCTGGTACTGTGTAGTTCCAGGATATGCCTGGCACACAGCACCCATGGGGCAACAGAGGAGACTGGATTTCACCCCAGTGAGTCAGCAGCAGCAAACCATACGACACACAGACCTCCTCTGTCCTGGCCAAGGTGGGAGGCAAGTGCTGGGATGAAACCTCTCAACCTCCTGAGGTGCTAATCCTCCTGCAGGATGGAGCTCAGCGTGGAAGTGCCAGGTGGGGTGCTGTGAGCATCTCTTGGGGGCCTCTGTCAGCAAGGTCTGTCCCCGTCCTGTATGACATTAGTCACCTCAGCTCCCCTTGCATGAGCTCAGAGGAGAGTTTTCTGCTCTCTACAGCCCAGAAACAATGTCATAAAAATTGCATTGAATTTCAAAGTTTTCATAGGATTCAGAAACCCCCCTCATCAGCTGTTCCTTCCAAACATCACCCTTTTAATTTTCTTTTAAAAATCTATTTATCTTTTTTTAAAATTCTGATGCAGGCCTACATATTGTGCTGCATCTCTGGCACAGTCTCTGCTCAAATCTCTGCCTTCTTTCTTAGCCCCTGAGAGCTTTCACCCCTTTGAAGGTTAATTAATGAGGTTAAGTTTAAAATGAGGCACAGTTCCAAGTATGAAAGGATCAAAGTGTAAGCAGACTCCTTGCTTTGTCTCTGTGAAATCTGACTTTCAGTGCATCTACCACTAAAAGCCAGCTTAAGATGGAGACTTTCCTGGCCTTTACTTTGCATCTCAAAATGCTTGTCACGTAGCTTTTGCTCAGAGATCCTGGAAACAGATCTGTTATTTAAGAATGGCAAAGAAATATTGAATAGAAGGGCATGGCCATAAAGTCCCAACTGAGATGGATGAATGTAGCTGTGTGTCAGAGTTATGGAATGACAGTAGATGGGCTTTCCAAACTCTTACTAAAATAATAGCAAGGGACAACATTTTTAAATGTCTCCTGTATTTTATAAGGTTGATATCTTTGTAGTAATAGAGTTTCTAATATATACTACACATGGTTTGCTAATGTGTTTTTAGATGTCTCAAATGCAATCTCCCTACATTCTTTAAGAAATTAATGCAATAATAAACTACACAGACCTTGTGATTTTGCATATCATTGCAGTATTCACACAGTTGGGTTTTTTTACGTGTGTGAAAGCATGGCCTATCTCCTGTGCACCTGGGGAAGAACCAAAAGGGACAGCTTGTACTGAAAATTTTGCCATCATACAGTGACAGTAAAGACCTCGGGTCAAGCCCTGTTGCTGGTGGCTGGTCATGTTGATAAGACACCAGTGTGTCAGTTGCCATAAGGAGGTTTTCCAGTCTCCCTTCGGATTAATATAAGTAGAGTTATCATAAACAATTGGTACTCCATAAGCAGATGTTAGAAATGAATGGCTTCTCAGTCTGAAGCTGGGATATGGAACAAGGAAGGCATTTTTAATAAAAGTAGGGATGAGGCCTTCAAGAACTAGGACTCCAGTCTCCCACTGAGAAGTATTCTTTCCCTAGCTCAGTGAATTTCAGTAGCTTGTGTTTTCAATATTGATATCTAAATTATTACTTTCTTTCTTTCTTTATATCCATACATGTGAAGTGTTTGGCAAATTCAGCTTAAACGTAGGAATCATTTCAGATGAATTAAAATAATAGTTTTCAGTGTTAAAACAGCTCGTCAAGGAAATATCTGTGTGTATCCTGTCGAAAACTAGCAGAAAGACCCTGTTCTCTCTCCCATGTCCTTTCCCTCTCTGACATTAATAGTTTGCAATTGACCCCAGGGTCAGTGGCACAGGGAACAGACCAAGGGTCTCTTTCATCTAGATTCTGGGCATCCTAAACCCTCTCAAAGCTACATTTAGCAGTGACTTTTCATAGCCTGGCAGGATGAGAACATTTTTATAATGATTAGTAACTCCTCGGGGAATTTTTATGGACATAAAATGTGATGAACACCACTGTACATTTTGTAAGGATGGTTAAGAAGGCAGACTGCTTAACTTGTGGTGACCTCCCACAGAATTATGATAGCACTGCGGTATAAATCTGCTGGTCAAATGTTTTCTCCCTGCAATGCAATAAACATCCATGTAATTTACACTGAAGTAGCTGGTGGTGAAATGCGCCTGAAGCACAGATGTGTGTGAGGCAGTGATCCCGGGGGTTCCCGTGGGAGCGGTGCTGGGATGCCGTCTGCATGGAGACCGGCTCTGGCTGTGGGGCAGGACCTGCTCCCGCTTGCCTGCCTCCTCATCCTCTGCTAGAAAACCCCTTTGTGCAATTGGTGTCCTGATATGCAACCAGTTCTCAAAGAATCTGTGGCAATACTAATAATTATCTCTGACAACTGGGCTATTTTATAATGGTTTGTCTTGACTTTGGGTTTTTTCTTGTTGGCGTTTTTTTAAGCTTGGCTGTTTTGTACATTCCATTTGCAGAGTGAAGGGCACAGTTCCTATCATAGCAGATTAAACCTACTCCTCTGATAAAATTCTTTGTTTCTGCTCTTTCCTTTCTTTGTTTTGTTGGTTGCTTTTGTTTGTTGGGGGTTTTTTCTCCCTTCACAGTCTATTTGTAGTTATCCAAACAAATGGAAGTTATGTTTCATGCTAAACGTTACTGATGTTCATAATTACACTGTGAACACATGGTGCAATGTATTGCAGCACCACCAAAACACTGTGGCATCGCTAAGAATAATTTGGGATGTACTGCCATCTAATGGTTTTGCTGACAGTAGAGGAAATATAAGAGCAAGCTTGGCTCCTGTTAGATTCAGAGAGAAGTTAAAAGGCTTTCAGTTGCAATGTGGAAAAGTGCATTTAAAGTGCATTGCTGAAGAGAGTGTGTGCAGACTTGGCTCTTTTTTGACTATTTGAGGTGCTACAGTCTCTCATATCCGTGCTCTGGCCTGCTGCAGGAGTCAGTAAGTAAATGAAGGGACATATTTGTATTTTACTGGCATATAACTTGAAACATTCTTGAGTCTATGTCATTAAACTTAATGATGCTTCTTAAAACAGAAGTTCAGCACTTTTGCATTCCAGATTCAGAGGTCTTCCTCTGGTTGTAGCTTGACCTCTTTTAGTGGTAAAAGAGAATAAATGAATGCAGCCTGTGGCACTCTGAAAAAAGGGAGTTTGTCAGGATGATCTCTTACCTCCTCTGCTGAGAAGCCCCTCCTGTACACCCTTCTTGATGCATTTTGCCATGATTTCTTCTACGCGCAGAAACAATACCCACTCCCAGAAGTTTTTGAATACTTCTACTGAGCAAAGAGATTTCTTTTTGCTGCCAATAATTTAACCATGTTGAAGCCTGAGACTGAACAACCACAAGCTGCTGGCCAGAGCCAGCAAAACAGGTGGTGTTCAGGGTAGCCCTCTGGGATCCTGCCTGGGAAATCCCACAGAGAGGGAATCACGGTACTGCCTGAGTTTTGTACAACAAAGCGATTGTTGCTTCTGTAGCTGATCAGGAAAAATGGTAAATGATTAACAGTGTGAAGCGCCTTCCCTTGCCTCTGCAGCCCCAGCTCTGCCTCTGCTCCTGCACCATCCAGCACTTTGTGGAGCTCTCGCGAACACCCCTGCACTCTCTGTTTCTCTCGTTGGATGTGTATTCAGCTCCCCTGACCTCCTTCTGCTCAGTGGCTGTCCATGTGTCCCCAGGTACGCTCTGGTTGCAGCTTGTTGGTGCTGCACCATCCCAGGAGCATCCGAGGGACCACACACAGGGACTGTTGTGTGTTGTTGGCCATGCACAAAGGGAGATCTTGGGGTAGAAGAAGCCCTGCAGCTCACGTGGTGCTCCAGCAGGCTTTTTCGTCAACCCTGCACCACACAGGGAATGGTCCCACTTTTTGAATTGCTCCTTGATCAATTTAAACTGATGGTCATTTGCTAACCCCTCTCCTTGGAGCATCACTCAGCAGCCCTGCGGAGTATGATGTGCATGGCACAGTGCAACTGTCCAGTCAGTCTGCAGCTTCTTAATCCTGCTGTCTTGTCTTTGATGACCCCAGGAGGAGTGGGGAATGGTAACTTCTCTTTCCTGCTGTATTTTGTCAGTGGCAGTCCTATGTGCATGTCTGATATCCAGAATGCATAAGTTGAAGATGCTCTTCAAAAACGGCCTGTATCTCATCTATTATGGTTCACTTCTCAAGCTTAACTAAAGGGGTGTGGGAAGGATATGACTGAGTAAAAATGCAATAGTTACAGAAATAGGCATGTATGAAATGGCCCAACTGGGTAAATGGTCTAGCTATGAGATTAACTTGCTTAATTCCCTTTAGATTTGAAAAGTTAAACTTGCATTCAAATTTCCTTACATAAGCAGTTCATACATTTATTCAAATCCTTTTCTTTAGAGAAAACCCACAGCATTGTGCTAAAGTAAACGATGCATGAGGATGGCCTCTGTGAGTGCAAATGAGCCTAATGAAATGAGAGAAACTCTCAGAAGCTTTTGAAGATCATTCTGTCAGTGCTCGATAGAATGCATCCCTGGTTAATGCTATAGACTCAGGACTGATCAGCACTATGGACTTGATCCTCTGGGGAAATGAAATCCTGCACAGCCTTCAAAGAAATAACTGCTGGCAGTAAAAAAGTCACTCTGGAAATATGCACAGGGAAGTTATATATAGTAAAGAAAACTGTTCTCTGTCCTGGGGGAGGCATGTACAAAAGGGTTGTGGTTCAAAAGGGAGGTTTTCTTCTCTGCAATAAGAGGAATGCTGAACAAGAAGCACAGACTGAAGTTTGTTAGTGTGTGCAAGGTTACCCGTAAAGAGTGAGCTGAGACAACTACTCCGGCATGACCTCCTCCGACCAGTCTACTTGCTGGAACCCTAGGCTGAACACTAGGACAAGAGGTTTCTGGCAAAATTGCATCTACATGTTTCTTTCCAGCTTCCTCAATCCCAGCACAGGATCACCCCTGGTCCTAATTGATTTGCACCCAAGGTCACTTTGGCTTAGGCCCTGCATTCCTAATGGTCACAGTGTTGTTTTAGGAGTGATTTAACCTCCTACACCCATGTGAGCTCTCTGTCCCAGTGTCGGATGGTGTGCAGACAACGGGGAAATTCAATTTTTCACTTGGGCACCAAACGTCCACAAGGGATGAAGTTCTGTTAAATCTTATGTAACCTTGATCATTTTGAATTTAAAGTCAGTTGCCAACAGGAGGTCAGAGGAAGTCATTTAAATTGATTGTTTGTAAAGGAAGCTATCAGTTAGGGTTTAATGCATTTGGCCCAAGATGAACTTTAAAGCAGGATCTTAAATTGCTTTTAGGTTGATCTTCCTCTGAGCTGATTCCAGCAAGCACAGTGCTGCTCTTCAAATAGTAGCTGTTTTAGTAATTAATTTTTAAGTCTATCCTGAAGGGCTTGTACAGCACAACAGCAGTTAGTGAGATGGTAAGCTAGTGCAGCAGGAAGAGCAAGGGGATTCTTTCAATATGAAGGAACAGTGAAAGGTGGGAGAAATAGCTTTTCTGTTTCCACTGCCAAGATAAGGCAGCAGGAATTATTTTGGAAGCAGTGTTACCTACCTACCTACATACCTATCTACCCTTTTCAGAGTCTAGCAGCCCATTTGTAGCCAGCTTCACACCAATGGATTTGAATCCAATCCTAATTTAATGCAATCGAGTTAGAAACTCTACATTTTCCTATCTGTGAATGCTTTTGTTCCCTTGGTGTATTTGCCTTGCTTTTCTTACCCAACTGTGCCTTTCCTCAGGCGATGTGAAAACCTCTCCTGCAATCAAGGCTTAGTGCTCCCATTCACATAAATCCACTTTCTCACTGAACAGATGTGTGATGTGTAAGAGTTGCTGCAGACAGCAAGAAAATCCCCATTCAGCAAAAGTCATCAAAACTTCTGCTTACAACCCGAAATGCTCAGTTCTCAACAGCCTTTTCTGGATTCATACACAGCTGCTGGCTCTTACCACATCCTGTGTGCTTGGTCCTCGCCCACACATTGCAGAAGTGTCAATGCTGTGGGCACTTGCTAAATCTTGCAGTGTCGATGCTCTGAGTTGATGAATGAATTATAAGTGGCTGTTTCATTGGGTTGGTGTCCCAAGCATAGCCCTTGGCTGCTCTCGGTGTGGAAAGTGTCCTTCCTCTGGCAGCTAGGCTAAAGCTACGTTCACATCAGTTTAACCTCTGTGTCCCTTTTGGAAGGAAATTTGTTCATACAGACCATTTGCTTTCTCATCTTATCTTGATCATATTTTTCACATTATCTGAGCTACCTGTGCACTGTTGTTTGCGGTTGGAGCATCTATAAGAGGGTCTTCATCTCTTCTTTCTATACTCTCCCTTTTCATTGCACTTACAGGCTGGAATCATGTTAAAGTCCATGTGTGATGAAATTAAGTCATCATCTTTTGCTCAGCTGTTTGTTTCTGGCAGCTGATCCCTCACAGCAGTGCACCAACGGGGTAGGTCAGTGAAAAACTATGAGTGTGAGGGAAAGATGAGGAGAACTTCTGCAAAATCTCTGGGTGCACGAAAGGCACTGTGGGAAAAACCTTGTGATTTTTGTCATTGGAGCCTTTCTGAAGCAGAGCCAGCCATATCTCACAGCCAGAAAGCAAGCTGGGTCAGAAAGTTGGCAGAGCTTTTTGGTTCTGTTTTGGTCTTTGTCTGAAGCTGATGGGCTGTGAATGCTGCTGAAAGCAGAGCTCTCCTTCCCACCGCTGCAGTTTGAGGATTTCAGTGTTTATGGTGATGGAACGGGGAGTGAAAAGAGGCTTGCGTGGAAGGCTGAGCTACTGGGGTCCACTGGTATGGAATGAGTTGTGGGGCGTAGGAGGTCATTCCCATCTCTACTCCTCAGCCACAAACAACTGCTTTGCAGGAGTGGAGGAGATCCTCTAGAGGAGATGGTTTCTTTGTCATGGGACTGCAGAGCAGGTCCCTTACAGGCCTGAGCAGATGCTCACTTCCCTTGGCACTCCACCTGCAAAGGAGGGCAGATGCCACCAGCAGCTCGTTGGCAACCCCCACTGGCTGAAGCAGAAAAAAAAGGATGGTATTTCCATAGAGATTTTCCTATTTTGAGTCCCACAGGAGTGGGCAGGATGCTGGGAAAAAGTACCTTAAGAATTCACAGTTTTAAACTGATGATTTCATAGAGTTGTGAAGACAAAAAATAAATCATACATGTTGTATTCAGTCCTAATTTATTACTTTCATCTCTGATTCCAGTTTTTGTTTGCTGGGGTGGCAGATGAAACTTTGAAGACATATTCCCCTCAATTTACTGGCTTGTTGTTCTCAGAAACACTGGAATACAATGAGCAGTTTTCCACTGCCATTGTGCCCAGTTAAGTCTGTTTGTTTCATCCTTATGCAGAAGTTTTTTCACACTATTTCCTTTTCTCTCCTTTGCTCTGGCTGTGCACTCTGTAGCTCAGACAAATACGTACATCCTAGGCATTTGCAGGGATCCAAAACATTCTGAGTAAGAAAGGTTTGGGTTACATGTTCTTGTAATTTGCTCACAAATTAACACTAGAAAACTCTGCTGCAATGTCATTCTGGTTGTTCTTGCAAAGTAGTCCTCACACAAGGGCAGGTTATTATACTTTATGTTATTATAGAGCTGAACCTGTACCTTGGAAATTCTCCTTTTTTCCTATTCCTTACTTCTTGGCTTGGCTATGATCAACCAGGGGTATAGACTCTCACCGGTGTGGTGTGCTCCCAACCCATGTCCACAGGAGCAGACAGCTTCCCAGAACCTCCAGCAGGTAGCTCATACTGCTGAAAATTATCATCTTTTGCTTTTCCTTTCCCCTACTCACTTATGGCTTAGATCCAAGTCTTAATTTTTCAAAGAAAAAAAAACCCTTAAAATTCTGCTGGGCATTTCCTGCTTGTGGCCATTTTTGCCACAATTTGACCTTATTCAGCCTTAATGATTTTCTTTGAACACAGAAATATAGGAGAAATGTGATACTGAGTTATGTCTAGGTTTTTCATGCTTAGAAATTTTTTTTATCTTGCTGCACTAATGACGGCTGTTAGGTATGAGATACAATATATTTCTGTGACATCCACACAACCTTTTGGTCTGAAGGTTAGCCCAAACTTTCCACTAAATGCAGGTAACTGTCCATACAGCAAAACCAGACACAATTCTCATGAAAATTCCAGAATGGGACAATCTGGAACATTCAGAGCAGTGATTATAACTGGGCCAGGAGAGTAGATAGCAGTATATACATATATATAGTTCATCACCAGTGTTATGTTTCTTTCATGATAGGAGAGGCAAGATTGCTGCACTGTATTTCAATTGTGAAGGGCTCACCCGGGCTTTGGCAGCATCTGGGTGTTAAACATACCATGGGCTCCCTCAGCACAAGCTAGCATTGCCTGACACATGCTAAATGCCAAAATCTTTTACAGAAATTGGTGAAGACTGCAGTAAACCAGGAGTGACTGAAGAACAACCACATTTGAACTAGTTTACCAGTTGGGCTATTAATGATTACCCACCCTTCGTTGCAGAACAGCACAAGTAGCACAGCTGGTGTCCCTAACCATTAGCTAACGAATGTTTTCCCTGCTGTTCAGACTGAATCGCTAATGGGGGAAGGTGCTGTTAGAGTTACACATTAGTCACGTCCACTGCGGGGTGGCTGATGCCCTCAGTCCCTGGAGTGGGACCCTGCCACCTCAGGGCTAGGATGCTGTGCTGGGTGATTGTAGCCACAGCTCCAAACCAGTGCTGCTGGGGGCGAGGAGTCACCTGTGCCAACTCAGGAAGGGAGTGGGAATTCTGGGATGGATGGGAGTGTGGAAAAACATAAAGGAAAAGTGACTGGAGGAGAAGGCAGCTAGCCTGCAATGAATAGCATAGAGGCTGGGGTTGTCTTGTACACACCACATGGCAGGCTTCAGACAGACACTCCTCAAATATTTCTGACCTCAGCTGATGGACACAGTGTCTAAAATCAGGGTAGGTAGTGAATAAACAGGAGCCCTCCTGAGCTGCTCCTTGGCTACTCCTTCGTGCTGGCTTGAAACCTGGTACAGGACCTGGAGGGATGCCTCAACAAAAGAAGAAGAAAGCAGCAGTGGATGAGGCCATGCTGGTGCATCCCTCAGCCAGTTTCTGTGCTGTGCCTGCTCTGACACCACGTCTGACACTCTGATTGCTTGTACGGGCTGCTCGCCTTGGAAAGGCGTTATCCCAAGTGTAATATTTCACACACATTCTTGTAATTCACTGAACCCCCCTTTGCTCTCATGGCAACTAGCCACCTACATGTATTTAATCCAAAAATAAGTGATGTATGTTATAAATAGCTCCTGCACACACTAGGAACGTAATTCAAGGAAATATTTTGACATGATGCCTGAAAGAAGAGTCAGTAAGGAAAAGCAGCTTGGTTCAGCTAAGTGCCAAGGTATGCATTGCTAATTTCCCCTGTTGTTCAGTGGAAATGAGTTACTATCATGATTGTTCCTTTGCTTGCTCTTTTTTTCTGGCCATTACTTTTTAGACAGGAAACATAGCTGACCTAACTTTGATAAGTAATAGCTGGAAAGGTATAATATAGAAACATGTCATTTTCTGGAATATTAAAATCCCCCTCACCAATTTGAGAAATCAAACTAAATATCAATTCACAGATACTTGTTTTTCCCTGTATGTCTGTCCTTTTTTTTTTTTTTTTTGACTGAAGCACGGACCTGGAAAAGCTATTACTTTATGCATAGCAAAAAAAGAGAAATACAGTTTTGAAATACAGTTCTCTGTCTGCAAAAGACCATGTGGAATTACAAGAACAGTGTAACTTAACTCTCCAGTGTTTTGGTCCTTCCAGAGCTCTGCTGAGAGATGCCGAACATTGTTAAGCACTTGAATAGAGCAGATTGACTTATTTTGTCTTTTGCAAGAACTTGGAGCCCTGTTATCACAGTGTCCTGAGGCTTTAGAGACCTCACTGTATTTCCTAGAAGACACCTGGAACATGTACGTCGTGAATGACTGGGCACTGTCAGATGCTTAGAGCAGCCTTCTTGCAAGATGCAAGAGATCAAGCCCTGCCTGCCTGTAGTACTAAAGGACCTGCAAAGGGGTACATGTGGAAAGAAAGCATCTCAGATTCACTGGTGCAACGAACACACAATTTCTCGTTGAGGCAAATCAGCCTTAGTGACAGACAAGGATCAGGACATTTTTAGCCTGGAGTCAAACCAGATGTAAATTGCTTGTTTTGGAGGGAAAGGTCCTTCTCAAGGCAAAATTCTGTATTTATCCTAACAATTAACGCCTCAGTAAATGGACATCTGAATGTGGATTTTCCCCTTTTCTGGCAGGGAAATTATCTTTCCCAACCTGCACAGTTTGCTTTCTGCCTGTGCTTGACAGACTCTGAAGTCTCCCACATCCATCACTGAAAACAGAAATTCAACATTTTACAAGATCAAAATAACAGATTTTTACAATTCTTTTTCGTTACTGATATTCTTTCCTACAAATATCCCATACCACTGCCTAAAACTTCTTCATCTTTGGCTATCCACCATGGAATCAGGCCAGAATCAGTACCATTGCTCATAATATAAACACTGAGAGTTTTAGTTAATTTCATATACTTTTCACACAGCCATCCACAGAATTATGAAGCATTCACTGTTAATCATGGAGGGTGCCTGGAGAGTAATTTTCCTGCAATGAATGTGTCGGAGCCTATTTCTGAGTAATTTATTGTTGGTTTGTCAGAGTGGTCAGTCCTCATAGAAAACAGTCTTTTATCTCTGACACAACCAGCACGGCTTTAATGGGAAGGGACTCTTTAACCGAGACAGTTTAAAAACACTTGCCTTTTGACCCCTTTCTTTGAGATGTGATTGAATGTGTGGAGTGTTTTTGCAAGGAGTGCAGAATAAATAAGCAGTGAGTGAGCTGTCACAAGCTGTGGAGTGAAGGTCGTATTCTTCCTTTTTTTTGCTTGTGTTTTGCCAGATTAACTTCAATGAGATGGGTGACTGGCCTGTATTGAGCCCATTTCTGTGATGAGTTACATGTGTTGCTCCAAAGGGCAGAGGGAAACTCCAGCAAAACCTGCCTCTTTTAGAAGGAAAGGAGAAAATGTATCAGTACTAATAAGGCAACAAAAGCAGCATGCAGGGGATGTAAAGCACAGAATATACTATCATCTCCATGTCAGGGAAACCTGCACTGTCAGTGCCAAGCTGTTTCATCCACTGTCCTGTCAGGTTGATTTTCAGTTTAACTAACCTGCCTGAGTCTGTGAGTGTGGGGGGATTATGTTTGGGTAACTTCATTTGCCCACTTATAAATTACATGCAAGTTAAAACATTCCTTCCCTGGTAGATTTAGAGGTAAGGGTCAGGGGGTTGTGCTTGCATGAGTGTGTGACCCGACTTTTCCAAGGAGGGCAGGTGCAGTCAGCACCCCAGGAGAGACAGATCTCAGTCTGTGGCATACCAGTGCATCTCTCAATCCTCCCTGCACCTGGCTTTGCTCATAACTACAGCAGCAAGGACTCCATAGCTATATGAAGAAGGAATCTGTGCTCCCCAAGAGGGCTCAGAAACTTTGGGATTTCTATCCAGTTGCATCTGTGTTAATGAATCTAACACTGGAGAGTGCCCACGGCTCCACAGGAGCCTGAGCCAAAGAAAACACATCCAGGGGTAGATGCCACAGCAGGGACACGTGTACAGAGTCTCCAGGCTGCATTTGCTTTGGCACAGGCTCCAAGGATTGCCATGAGCAGAGCAGCATGGGGGCTGCTTTGCTTCCCCCTGCGTCACAGACCTTCCTCAGCTTCCCTGCGCAGCTCCAAGTACGGCAGTACTTTGAAGGAATGCTCTGGTGGTGAGCTATGGAAAAGCAGATTTTTCACACGTGTGACTACAGCGACCTGAGCTGCCTTGAGCTGTGTCAGGCCGTAGGTGCAAACCAGCTGCACAGCCCTTGAGATAACTTCTCCTGCTCTGCAGGTGGGATGGCAGTCCGTGGGAGCTCTGTCTGCAGGGACCAGACCATGGCAGATAACCTGAGCTTTCTGCAACTTCCTGTGGACAGGCCCATAATGGAAAAACTTTGGTTTAGCAGCTAGGAAGGAGAGTGTGCAATACTCCTTGAGGATATCCACACTGGGAACAAGTAGGGAACTATAGTTACATATTATATAGTGTGAAATATAATTTCTGTTAATATCTGGTATATTTTGCACTTTTAAAGATGTATATTTCATTAATTTGATACTGTCATGAGGATCAAGTTTTGCCCCTTAAATAAATACCTTAGACTTTACATAAGCCACACATGTGGCTTGGTGCCTTAGTCACTGGAACATCATTACCAATATTTGCAAACCCCTGACAGAAACTGTTTTCTTCTGTGAGCAGTATTATGTGTTCCAAAATAAAGGCTTTTCAATTAACCACATGTAATTAATAAAAAAACCCCAAAAAGTACTCCACCCTTTAGTTGTAAATTTTCAGTTAGTATGGATCTTTCACTAAGCTCTGCTCTTGCTCAAGCCTCTATATCTAGTCTCTGCACTAGTCAGCATGCAGTTTGCAAAATCAACTCCACTACCTTGCTGAGGATCCATCATAATCCTAAAAGGCTTGAGGGTGTAGAGTCTGGCCATTTACAAGGTGCTTTGGGGGCATGCACGTGCAACAGTCTTGAGAATTGCACTTCCTTTGCCAACAACTTGCCAAAACTGGGCTCCCACAGCTTTTTTAGTCAGAGGACACCTAATTGGTTTGTGGAAAAGAAGGAATACTTCCCAGGACCATCTTCCTCTGTGCTGCCATCATGAGGTACCTTTGCAAACAAAAGAACAAGTGCCTAAATTTTAGTTCAATTTGTATCATCAGGTCTAGTTTCCCACCTATTCAGTTTCTTCTGCATACATGTGGGAACTGCCTGTTGTTAAAAAGTGATTTCTGGGTCAGTGAACTTCCTCCTCAACATCCAGGGCTTCTAGAACCTGACCCTGCTGTAGGATGCTCATCACGGGAGCAATTTAGGTGGATAACCTTGCAAACTTCGGAAGCGCAGTGCCTTCGTTCCGACTGTTGCAAAGCCTGGATAGGAGGGATCTGTTTTTCTTGCTGTCCATGCCCATAGAGCCAAGCCTTTCAAAGGAGCCCAGACTGACAAGGAGCACATACACACCACAGGGGTCGATGGTTCTTGAGAGCTGGGATGCCATGGAAGATTTCACATTCTTCATCTCTAATCTCTTATAACAAAATGGAATTCAAACATAACGCCCGAAAAAATAAGTCAGCTCTGGTTAGTGTGATGCCATGTCCCATGTATCCATCAGGATTTGTTTTTGATAGATTAGTGCTCTCATTTACGTATTTTCTTCTTGATCAGCAGTGTTATTATTTTAGCTGACATTTTCAAAAGGTATTTATTTTTGCTGCTAATCTAAGATGAGCCCTGTAATTATCTGTGAAATAGAAGCAATTCCTTTCTGTAGCTATGATGCTCCCTGGAGGGAGTGCCTGATGGTCACCATTTCATGTTTTCTGATGTGCCCTTTTCGATGGCTATTTTCGAAACAGTTGCAACACATTTCAACTGCCTTGGTCCCTCATTGACGTGTTTTACAAAATAACTCTTCCAATAAAAAACAAAGACTTTTTGTCTCCTAGATGGATTAAGTGCCGTTCTAGTGTTTGTGATGAGAAGTATCTTTTGTCAGCCTCAACTCTTTTATTTAATGCGTGTTTTGTTGGGTATTTTACACGTTGGGCTCCAGAGATAAGATAGTCCCTTGTACTTGTGAGGCAAAATAAATAAATTTTTTTAACTTTCACAGTTTCCCATCTTTTCAAGTTACAAAACAAAGAGGCAAGAAGCTTAACAGCCTTCCCCCAGTTTTAAGCCCTACTTCAACTTGTCCTTTGCTTTTTGCCACCCAAACATAACTTGGTACTGCAGAGTCTATGTCACTGTATTCCCAGCACCTCTTTTTACCTTCTCCCTGCTCTGACAGATGCTTTGCTGGCTTCTCTACCATCCTCTTTCAGGATATGTTTAGACCTGGGCAGCCCTTATGGTTCCCTGACATTTCTTCAGCTCTTTTATCTTCTCTGGTGTTCCTCTGCTTCTTCCTCTTTTTTTTTTTTCTGTTCTTTCTCTCACTTCCTTCCTGTCCCCGACCTGCTTCTGGAGGATCATTTCTGAGAGTTTTTGCATTCACTCCTAGCCTTTGCCTGTTTATTCCTTGCTTCACACAGCCTTTTACAGATCAAGTAACTCTGTTGATCCTGTAGAGGTTAGAAAGAAATTACACCTCTGTCTAGAGAGATAGATAAAATTATTTGGGATTGTTTTCCTCTCTCTGTTGTCTGGTTCTGTCTGTTTTTCTGAGATGGGACACTGCTCTAAGTGCCTCCTGGGGTTGCAATGGCTTGGGAAATCCTTACCTTGCCAAAGCCTGGATGAGTTTAGCAGCTGTGCTTGTATTGTGCTTTATTCCTTGAAAGTAGAAGTCTGGATCTAGACAGGTTCAGTTTGGGCATTCACCTGGAAGGGAGCCTAGTCCATGAATGACCAACATGAGACCCTTGAAATCTGTTGAATATCTGACCACGATGTTCTTGAAAACCTCTGTTTTCTGTTTATTTACATGTTCAGCCTTGCTCTGATGTCCCCGAACATGTCAATGCTGACAGCTGGAGACCTGGCACTTGATGCAAACACAATGCTGTAGTGGGATTAAGACTATTTACAATAACTGGTTACTTGCTTTATATTTGAAGCAGATGGAAAATGCACTGATGAAAATGTTGTTTGTAAATGGATTAAGAATAATCACACTGCATACTTCTGAAGGCTGCAGTGAAACATCTTAAAAAACCAACCAACCAACCAACCAAAAAATCCCAGCGCCTCCTCCACCCCTGCCCTTCCTTCCCAAACAAGTTTGTCATAGTTCTTTTAAAGGTGGGAATAAGAAGTAGGGAAAAATTATCTTCTATGTTTAGGATCACTATCAGACTTTCAAACCTCTTGTATGCACTTCTACTGAGCCTAATACAACTGCCCTGATGGAGGTCAGTGAGTAGTAGATAATTAACAACTGCTCGAGATCTTCACAGATGCAAGTGACCTCAGTGTGTTTCTAAAGAGACTGGGGAGCTCTGAACACCCTTCTCCTCCTGTTCTGCAGTGTGCAGAGGCTGAGTCTTTCCACTACGGAAAGAACCTCTTCAGAGGCAGTGATCAAGGTTTACATCTAGGCTATTCCAGTTACCAGCAATATCCAGAAGAGAAACTTGAATTTGTATTATTAATTCAACAACATCATTATGAATGAACTGCAGGAAACAATGCATCTTCTTCCTATATAAACAGCATAAATAAAACTTCTGATAAGCACTTTACTACATTGAATTCCTCATTCTTTTCTTTGAGAGTGTTCCAGAATTTAGTGTGCAGCTTAATCAACTTCATACGTGCTCGAGCTCAGCAAGTCAAAACTAACGTGACCCCGCACAAGGAAAAGCATCCCTCGCACGAGAAATCACATTCTGCTTATTTACTATATATGAAAACAGCCCCAATCATTCCTTCCCTGAGGCAACAGGAACATTTCCATGTTTCCTTAACCACCGTCACCCTTCAACACTTTTCAGGACGAGAGCTGTGTTCTCAGGATGACCCTGGCTGCATGGTCATTAAAGCTGAGATGAAGCTGATGAAGCAAAATGACCAAACCTTCAACGTTAATGTATTCAGCTGCAATATGGTTACCAACTGCAAAGTATGGTGCTGTTTAACCTTTCTTTTCTGTCAGCTATTGATCACACTGAAATTCTTTTGTATATAAGACTTCATGCCCTACTTTGGCAAAGAGTTGAATACAGGATTAGCTTCACCTGCAGGTTACCTTTTTTGAATTAACAAGGCTGTTAGCATGGGTTAAGTAAATAGATAAGTAAGTTAATATAATATTTTTTAATTAAAAAGATAGCAGTGTGTTGATACAGTGCTGTGTGGGTGGCAGGCATTAAAGAAAAGGCAGGACGATGAGTTAAGTAATTCAGGTAGTGAATCAGATCTGCACTGAGTGGCAAAAGTTCTGGAAAAAACCCATCTTTTTGGAAGTATACTTATGCCAGACCTATATAGGGGTCCCTTTAAAATCAAAGTCCTTCTGCATTTATGACACATTCTGGGCTGGAAATCACCCAAAGGATTTCGGCTCTGTGCTCTGATATGATTCAATCTCCTTAAAAAAAGGAGTTTTTTGGGAGGGATTGTGACCACTGCTGGAATGTGTTAAATTAAATCCTTTGTTATCTATAGACAGATATCACAGGGGTTACAGCAGTGCAAACCTCTCTTCATTTCAGACCATGTCACTGGATACTTTCTACTTGGAGCGGGAGGGTAAGGAACGTATGTGGAGACAGGTGTCCCCTGAGCTCTTAGGTCCAAGCACCCAGGTCCTGCTTTTGTTCCTGTTATCTCCAAATCAGGAGAGGCTGTCTGGGAGAAGTGAGGGCTTAGCCTTGGGAGAGAGACCCACGGCTTTCTCTGGCTTCAAGACAGCACGTACTGTCTTTGCTTACTTATTATTTGTATAAAGGAAAAAGAAGTAATTATGACAGAATAAACATCTAAAACATCCTCTTGAGAGTAAAAGCCAAAACAAGTGGGGAAAAAGATCTGTCGTGCAGCACATCTTTTCTTAACTGAGCACAGGAATAGAGACAATATGCAGGATTGCCTTGAGGAGATAAATACCTTGAAGTTGGCAGTTCACAGCACAGGCAGCAGCCCATGGTGGCAGCGGATGCTGCGCAAGTTAGGAAAAACTTCTGATGAATCCCAGAGTTTCCCAGTTCGTCTATCGTTAGTCTTTTTCCATGTACTGCCCGAAACATACCAAAGGGATTAACAGCTTAATCATAGCTGATTCATATATGGGGATCCACAGTGTTTATTTATTCATTTTGCTATCAGGACCTTCCTGTTAGAGACGTGGGAAACTGAGGCACTGAATGGTGGAATGACTTGTTTAAATGTTGTTTGTGGCAGGGAAAAAGTAGGAGTGTAGTGCTCAAATCTTCTAACACTCCTTTATTACTTCTGTACTGGTTTAACAGAGGAGTTACTGTTTGTTACTTGCTTATCTCTGACTTTTCTGGCTGTAATAAAATATGAGTACAATCTGTTTCTCACATTTGCCTGATTTTTCTGACTGCAACACGAGGTAATTTATGCTGCAGGTGAAAGTGCTAGAAAGGCTGACTTGCAAACACTCATTTCCCTGGAGCTTTTCACACTTGTATGAAGTTAAGTGGTGATCAAAGCCAACGCATCTGCCGAACGCTTTGCAAAGGCACGGTTGTTTTGCAGGTTTGCTCGCCTGGTCCCAAGCAGGGAACCGTGAAAACAGGATATGTTACAACGGGCCAGACCTGATGCGCTGCTTTATCAGAGTCTGTTGTCATTAATCTCCTTCTTTATGAATGGTGGGGAAGTGGCAGCTGTACACAAGGATAAACAGCCGTCTCAGCAGAGATGCTTTGAACTGTTCTGTTCCTTTGGGGAAGAGATTTGAGATAAAGCCGAATCTGGAAAGCATCAGTGATGGTGCACCGAGAGCTGCTGATCGCCCCCACCATTTCGGACCTTTCCACCACTTTCCGACCCGCTCACCCTGGGACGGGCACCCTTCTCCCCCTTTTCCCCTTGCTCCCCGCAGCCGGGGAGCCGGGAGTGGACCGTGGCTTGGGGGTGCTGTGTGTTGATGTCCCCTCACTCCCACCGCACATCTGCCGCGACCCTACCACATCTGGCCGCGGCCCCGCCGCGGGGCAGCATCTGCCGGCACATCTGGGCGCGCGCGGCCCCTCCCCGCGGGCACATCTGTCGGCGGCGGGGGGCGGCCCCGCGGCGGGGCGGGAGGAGCGGCGG
>WBMZ01009696.1:0-93858 GCA_013400975.1 Atrichornis clamosus | reverse complement strand
AAACACAAACCCACCACAAATATCAAGTTCCTAGAATAAACTCTTCACACTAAACCAGACTTGTCTTACTGTGACAGAGCAACTGTGACAATAAGGGGTTAAAGTGCTTATGTATGTCACGCCTTCATGAAGCCCTGACTTTCCTTGCACATTATGCCAACAGAAAAGAACGTTATCACAAATATGACAGTTTTTTTGTCTCCGAAAGCAGCCTTAGAGTGTCTTCAGTACCTTCTGCATTCACTATACATTTAGGTAGGTGTCTGTGAGGAAGTTTTAAACCTGGAAAAAAGAGATTCAATATTTCTAAGATTTATTAACAAAGAAAACTCTAAATATTTATGTTACTTAGATAGTCGTTTTGTCTTTCTTAAAAATTTTTATATTCTATAAGCCATTATCTCCCCTATTTCCTCTGATAATAATTGGACTACTTCACCCTCTGCTCTTTATCACCTTCTTACATTTGTCAAGACATAGGCACATGATAATGTAGTCAAAATTTGCCTTTAAACATGTTCTTTTCTGAAACAGAGTTCCTTAATACTGCAGTGACAGTACAGGAGCAATACCCATACCTTTTACTCCCAGAACACAAACCCAGCCTTTGGCCTTACTTCATCGGCTGAAGCAGAGCCCACAGTGCGTTTGTGTTTTGGTGACCGGCACGACTCTAAAAAGTGATGAGGTGTGCGCACGGGACGGGGAGAACAGAAGACATCAGGCAACAAGCACGACTGCAATAGCAGCTGCAGTTTCCTACTCCTCACAATGTCTCAAGGGGACAACCCACTTTGTTATGCTACACTGAGGCGAACATCACTTGGGAGTCACAGAGGATGACACAGCTGGGCTGCAAGTCCGCATGGCGCAGAGCAAAATCTCTCCGGAGGCTTTTCTTTGTCCCTGCTCTGACAGGTATCCATGGGACAATACCCACGGCTCCCAGCGAAACAGCCTCAACAAGCCAAAACCCGGCTTAGCGAAGCAACCCCTAAACTCTCAGAAGCCGGCCCTGGCATCCCCATTACCGCCGCGCCAGCCGAAAGCTCCAGGGCCCCCCGCCCGTGCCCTCACCACGGTGCCGCCGCTCCCGGAGCGCCTTCAGCCGCAGCGCTGGCGGGGCCGGGGCGCCGCCGCCCCGTTCAAATGCGGCGCGCTGCCCAATGGGCGCGGGGCCGCTGCCCCGGAAGCACAGGCGCTGCTCCCGCCGCCCGGGGGCGGGCGCTGAGCGCCAGCCGGGGACGGAGAGCGAGCCGGGGCCGCCGAGGTGCGTGTGAGGCCGGGGCACGGGCACCCCCCCGGCCCGGGGAACCGGGTCAGCCTCGCTGGGGAGCAGAGCTGGGCCCTGACAGGAAAAGGAGGGAGTAGGAGGGTAGAGGAGGCGGATGGATTGGGGGAGGTAACGCGAGGGCAGCCACGCGGCTCGTTTGCCCTAATCGTGTTTCCTGTAGAAATGAGGGTGATAGTCTTCTTGCTATTTCCACTTAAAGCTAGTGTGATGACTGATGAGTCAGGCTGAGGAAGGGCTGCTTAGCCTGGAAAAAAGAAGGTTGCGTGGAGACTTCACAGCATCTTCCACCATCTGAAGCGGGAAAGGGACTTCCACCTGGGAAGCCGGAGAGGAACTCTTTGTCAGGAACTGTAGTGATAGGACAAGGAGCAATGGACACAAACTGAAAGGGGGGAAATTAAGGTCAGGTATGAGGAAGAAATTCTTTAAGGTGAGGATGGTTAGACACTGGAACAGGTTGCCCAGGGAGGCTGTGGATGCCCCAACCCTGGCAGTGTTCAAAGCCAGGTTGGATGAGGCATTGACAACCCGGTCTAATGGGAGGTGTCCCTGCCCTTGGCAGGGAAGGTTAGGACTAGATCGTCTTTAAGATCCATTTTGGTCCATTCCAACCCTTTCACATTCTATGATTCTATAATGGCTTGTGTTCATGGGAAGCCTTAAAGGAAGAAAACAACGGATCAGGCTAAGACTTTTGTTTGGTCTTAGGAGCAAAGCTTTGCGAGTGGTATGGCTAGAGTATTTATGGTAATGTGGTGGTTTGTTGTATAAATTAATAACTAAAAAGGCAACTGTGGAGAGTCTCTCTGTGTGTGAGTGATGCTTGTGCCAAACCTGGCTGCCTCCCAAGCAAAATAGTCAGTCTTGAATGCTGAGACCTGCAGATCATTTACACACCAAAATGTGTCAGAGGTCTGAGATTTCAAGCTAGTTTTCCATGTGTGTAGTTAAAGGTCTGATTTCCCAAAAAGACATAAACTATTGCTAAATCTATACTGGAACTAAGAGTGATTCTGAAATCAATTGTGTATCTCAGCCTTTGGTATTCTAGCACTGGAACCTGATTTTCTTGAAAATTGGTTGAATGTATTACAGTATTTTCATTTACTGTTTTGCAGCCTTGGATAAATCTATAGTTAGACACACAGTCTGTAAAGAGGTAGAGAAGTAAAGAGAATTTGAAGGAGGTAATGTATCACTTCTTGTTATTTGCTTGAAAATTTTAAAATACGGTATGTCACTTTCTGGTGTATGCAGTTACTTATTTTTTTGTATTAGTGTTGGAATGCCAAGAGTAGCACAAAATCTGCAGTTATTGCTGAAGTCTGTAGAGAGAGTTTTAAATGTATTTTAGGTTAGTAAGTATTTTGATTGATGAAACTACATCCTACATCTAAAAAGATTACGCTTAAGTGCAGCTTTTGTCTTCTGAAATATGATGTGATGCCACAGATACCTTTTACATTTTTTCTTTATGCAAATGAGTAATCCATGCTTTTTAAAACTTTTTCTGTAGGAATGTAGATTTTCATCCTGGGGAAGACATCGCTTCCGTGATACCTTGACTTAGTTCACGGAAGATGAAGCAAGATTCAACTAGAAACACTGCATACACTGTGGATTGTGAAGATTATGTGCACGTGGTAAAATTCAATCCATTTGATAGTGGAGATGCATGTTCCCTCATTGCTTATGGTGGCAATCATTACGTAGTTGTTGGGACCTGCAGATTCCAGGTTAGTCTGTGTTATTGTTGATTTTATTGGTTGCTTCCTGAAGCTGACTTTGCCGGCACCTCTCCAGCAGGAAGATTCTGCTCTCTGTCCTGTTTGCCTCTCTCCCTGTTATAAACGGGAGGATTTTACTTGTTTATTAGATTAACAAGTCTGGCATATGTCTTCTTCAGAAAAACATAAATATATATATATATAAATAAAATACATATTAATATCAATTACCATCTTTCTGGTATAAAGAGGGTGGTATAAAGTTCTTTTGACTAGAATCATAGAATCACAGAATGGTTTGGTTTGGAAGGTATCTTAAAAATCATCTAGTTCTAACTCTTCCACTGGTTGCTCAAAGCCCCATCCAAACTGGCCTTGGACACTTCCAGGGTTGGGGTGTCCACAACTTCTCTGGGCAACCTTTTCCCATGCCTCACCACCCTCACAGGGAAGAATTTTTCCTAATACCTAATCTAAATCATCCCTCCTTCGTTTTAAAATTGTTATTTCTCTATCTCTGCTCTCTCTAAATAGACTGCAAAGAAATCAGAAGTATTCTACTGGAAGAGTAACCCCATTTTGGTATCTCTTGCTCTTGTTGCTGAATGCTCAGAACTTAAATGCCCAACTTTGGAAACATGTGACTTAATCTTTGCTACGTGTTGTTCTTTATCATCACTGGGTAGTTGGCACATTTTTTCACAGTTATATTTTCTTCTACATATATTTGCTAGTTATATTAAATTATCTTCTAAAGCTTTCAGCTAGCCTGGAAAACAGCAAATATTACAACTACTTTCAGTGTTACAACTAAAGTGTCTGTGCTAATTTTATGGGTATTTCTTTTTAGGGAAGGACTGTAGAAATAATTACCTAAATTTTTTTGTCTCTCAATTGTTTTTACTGGATCTCCCTCACAGACTGTTGGAAACAGTAAAATACGGTTTTTTACCTTGAAATTATTTAGACTTACCACGTTGTGAAAATTTTTTAAATGTAAAATACTGATTTTTGTAGATTTTTATACCGTGTAAGATATTTTTAATTAGGTGGGGCTTCTTACCTAGATGCTTCAAAAATCAATTGGAGACAACAGTTTGCAATTTCGAAACCTTTTTCCTTCATCACGCTTCTCTATTATACAGTATTATTTTTGTACTTTGTCTATTATGAATAATAGCATAGCTGATATTTTTATTATTATTATTGTGATGGTCTTACTGTTGGAAATTTTCGGAAGAGCACCTAGTGCTAACCACAAAAATATACTAACATCTGTATTTCTCTCTGCCTTGTTTCTGGTGTAGGCCTTGAAAAGAAAGTAATTAAAATTTTGACAACCATTGGTACAAGGTGTTTTTCCTATAATTTTCATATCCTCTCTTCCCTTCCACATGTGGACTCAGATGAGTATTTCAAAGTAGGAGAGGAAAATGTTACTCTTTCTTCCTGTTGAGAAGCATTGAAAAACTGTGGGTAATTTCATGCATTCTCAGCTGGGTTCTGCTTGGCCTCTATGTTATGCAGAGGGTGTACAGAGAAGTTCTTCTCCTTAAAGCAGAATTGTGGCATAGAGAAAATTCTGTAGCAATATCCTTTGAGGAGTGCTGTTGTCTAAAAACCAAAATTTTTTAGACACTAACTTACTGATGGAGCCCACAGTCCCAACTCTTGTTTCATTTTTCCTACCATCCAGTGTTCTCCCCCGTGGCAAGAACGAGCAAGCCTGTAATTAGTATTAGATGACAGAGGGCACCTTTCTATCTCCTGCTTCCTGTTTGAAGAGTGATGCTCTGAAAGTGGCAGCATTTTTCCATAGTGTAAAAGCAACTCAGAGAGAAGACAGCTTAAACTGCATCTTGCTTTTGTTCCCGTAGTTTCTTCTCACTGCAGTGTGTACTCACTTACCATGCTGTTATAAGTGGCTTTAGTTGTATCTGTGAAGATGCTACTTGTACACAGAATTGAGCTCAGCATCTCTGAAGCTCAGTTCTGCTTTTTGTGCTCTGCACTGGCCTCTGGCTTGAGACAGCAATCACTTAATGTATTTTTAAGTACTTAAATGTTTCAAGTTAACAATTACTGGATGTTCCAGGTTCTCACTTTGAGGGTGTTACAGTCTAAAAAGATCCCAGATTATGTGTAATTTTGAAAGCCTTTCCATTTCATATCAATCCAATTTATTAGAAGTCATCAAGACGTTGTTCTGAATCAGCTAACTGCAATATTTCTATAGGAGGAGGATGCAGAAGTGGAAGGCATGCAATATAAGACACTGAGAACATTTCACCATGGAATCAGAGTGGATGCCATAGCATGGAGTCCTGAAACTAGACTTGATGCTATACCTCCCCAGATAAGGTACTTAACAATAAACAGCTACAATGAATCTTCGTCTCTTACCTGTTTTCCCTAATTCCTTAATATTGGACTCTTCAAAGCTTAGGAGTGAAAACAAACTCTTTAGAAATCACTGATGAAGTCTCTGAACACTTCAGTAGAACATTTTTATTCTTATAGTCATTATTTTTTTGTTGTTCATTTGTTTGTTTTTTGTTCTATTTCTTATACCCCTTAACCCTCTCCCCAGTGAACAAGCAGTAAATAATTTTTTTTTCACTATTTTCATGGACCTCAGACATAGTTAGTTCATTCTTTGTACACCTCTGAAGAAGGATTTCTTTTAAGAGTTTTACTAAATGTGTGATCATTTGAATGGCCTTTATAAAGCTATTTGTACTGGTCTGCATAATATATGCTGTGTTTCAGAGTAGGTCAGATACTATTTGTGAGAGCCATTGAGGTGTAAATCTAGAAAATCTAGAAAGATAGCCAACTATTAGATGTGAACTTCAGAATTAAAATACACTCAGCAGTTTGTGTGATTCTTCAAAACAATGATGGTTGCTTGCTGCTGCTTTTTTTTTGCAATCTTTTGGGTTAAACTATGTTAGAAATTGGTTTATGAATTTTATATTGCAGCATTTTAGACCACTGATAATGAGGGTTCTTTTTTGTACTCTACCACTTCTTCCAAGGAAAGTTTCAATGGCAGTTATGAGAGATATTTCAGGTAATTGGTAATTGATTCTGATTTAGCTTTGTAAAATGTTTTGCATTTCTTTCTGTGAATAAGTATTCTTGGCACTTGATGCACACTGTTTTACAGATAAAATCCAGTTATAGCTCTGCTTGTTGCCAAAGCAGGAAAGTTAGGATAGATGCTTTTGGTTTTTTTCAAAATCTGATTTTTCGTTGCATGTCATTTGCATGTTTGAAGTAAGGAAAATTGATTAAAAGTCAACTATTGCAATGTTGATTGACTGAAGGGCCTTTTTTTTGTCTGTTGAGTGTAGGTTTTGTACTGCAGCTTCTGATAGGAAGTTAAGGCTGTTTACTTCTGACCTGCAGGACAAGAATGAATTTAAGGTAAGGGCGGCTAATGTGATTTTTAAAAGATTATTTAGCCTTTAGTGAAATCTAATCTTTAACTGTCCTTCTGCCCCATTTTGCTTAATGTATGCAATAGAGCACAGAACTGTGACAGATCCTCTATCGTATTTCAGGCAATGGGCTTTAGTGAAGATGTGAATTAAATCCTTTAACTTTTTAGCAGAATGTAAAGTTACTTTAACATTGTAGCTGATGGATGGATAATAAGTTGAAATAATGAAACAATGGGATGAACTTGATACTACAGAGTGTATTGAGTGAAATTCAGCATCTAATTTTTTAATTTATTTTGGATTAACAAGGCTTGTATCAGAAATGGTGCGCCCAGCAGGAGTAGGGAAGTGATTGTCCCTCTGTACCTTGAATCCTCTGTTCGGTTTTGTGCCACTCATGACAAGGAAGACTTTGAGGTGCTGGAGTGTGTCCAGAGAAGGGAGCTGGGGAAGGGTCTGCAGCACAAGTCCTGTGAGGAGTGACTGAGGGAGCTGGGGGTGTTTAGCCAGGGAACAGGAGGCTCAGGGGGACATTATCACTCTCCTGAAAGGAGGCTGTAGCCAGCTGGGGGTCGGTCTCCCAAGTGACAAGGGACAGGACAAGAGGAAAAGGCCTCAGGTGTGCCAGGGGAGGTTTAGATTGGATATTAGGAAACATTTCTTCTCTCAAAGGGTGGTCAAGCATTGGAGCAGGCTGCCCAGGGAAACGGTGTAATCACTGTGTTAAAAAACCATATAGATGTGGTGCTTTGGGACATGGAATAATGATGGTCCTGGCAGTGTTAGGTTAATGTTTGGACTCAGTCTCGGAGTTCTTTTCCAACCTTAATGATTCTATGATTGTTTGGTACATAAGCAATACAAATGAGAAGTGTTGGCTTGAATTTAACAGTAAAGCTATTATTTGTTTTTGCCAGCTCCACCACTGGAATTAACAGTCTAAGAACTTTATTAAGGATGTACTGTGGCTGAGTAAAAAATAAAAATACATATTGTTACTGGATCAGCTTGGTCTAATGTTAAAAATAATCAGAAAACAGCTAAAAATACATATTTTTACCTATTAGTGAGGAACTCATTAATGAAAAGAAAGAATGTGGACTAGTGTGTTTATATCAGTAAAAGTCTTGGAGGTTTTTTTGATAGAAAGTGTGGAAAATCCTCTCTCTGGGTAATGATCTTAATTTCTTGTAACTGGAAGATCATGATACTCTAGACTTCTTGTCAAGAAAAGTAACACCTAACTGATTTAAAGCACATGCAAAATCTAAGATGTTCACAAATTCTGAGTTAGCTATGCTGAGCTGGCTTTCAATGAAGTTTAATACAGTGGCTTCTTAGTAACAGTTAACTGATGCCTCAGAAAATCTATTTCATAAAGCTGAGGTTGAACTCAGGATGAACACGTGGAAAATTTTTATCCATTACACGGTGCCCACTTGACACATGGGATTTTCAGGAGAGGTACAGAACGTGGAAACAAAGCTGAAGGAAGTATGTGACTATGTTCAGAATGCAATCTCTGAACATTTTGTCTTTTATAGAAAACAATTAGTATGTGTTGCTTCTGGAGGGATAGATGGAGTAATCTTACTCTGTTTTCCCTGTGGAAAAACTGTCTTGATGTAATTATCAACAAGGAACTTAAAGCACACTGAGTTTTCCATTACTTTGTCGACACGACTAATCCAAAATTTATGGGTTGGATCAAGCCCAGAACAAAAAAACAAAAGGTAAAATATGACTGATGGATCTTCATGAAACCTTTTTCTTCTTTTGAGGTTTTCATTTGGAAATGAATTATGGTTTCCTTGTCCTGCTTCAAATTTTGTTTAATAAAAAGCATATTTCATCAGAACTGTGGAAGTAAAATGAGGCAGGATATTTGAATTCAGAATGCTGAAAATTTTCAAAAGACTTGGCATTTCTGTCTAAATAGTTTAGCATCATCCTAGGATGTATTAGTTCTAGTACAATCCATTAGGTTTTAATAAAATTATGACCTATTGGAAAAAATTAAGTTGGCTGCTGAAAATATTTCTGTATTGATGAGGCATTCATAACAGTCTTAGAGAGGGGGATTTAGTTCTTCTGCGTGCTTGAGAGATTTTTTTTTAATCAGTTCTGCATTTGTTCCTCAGAATAGCTACACTTAGAGAAAAGATAGTGTGTTTTCCGTTCAGAAAACTGTGGAACTTGTTTTCATTGACCTTGTTTTCCTCTGCAAGCTCTCCATCTCATGCTGTTATCCAGAGGATATTTTTGTCTCATTTTTATGATACCTCGCTGGGCAAAACAAGAGCAGCTATGCCTTGAGATTTAATCAGTGGGACTGAATAGACGAGGATGGAACAGTAACAGATACATCTACACAAGGGCATTTGCCAGACTTAAAATTTCGTGAGATTTCTGTCAGAAACACCATAGATGTATTTAATGAGGCAAAATGCGTATAAATGCTCAGCTAGAGCAAACTGATTTTTAGCTGCTTGCAGGAATCCCTAGTAAAATTACTATTCAGAGATCAGAGTTATCAGTAATCAGAGGTCTTTAATATAGGTAGAGCATGCATGGATTCCATTCCTGCTCATTCTCCTCTTTCTTTCTGAGATTTATTGTCTTCTACCTTCAAAATTCAGTGGTTGAAGGAAGGATAAAAAGCTCTGGTGTGATTCACTGATCTCTGACAAGCAAGAGCATCAAACTGACCTCTGTGGTAACTACAAAGAATAGTGGGAAGGTCTTTTCACCTTCAGTATGAATCTACACATGAATTAGGTATTTTGAAGAAATCCAGTCACCAATAAAAACTTTTTTTTACTTTCTATGTAAAATGATAATTCTATCTTAACACTTAGACATCTTTCCATTAGCAGGTCTGTTAAATACAGAACAGTTAGCTCTCAGGTAAAAGTGTCTCTCTTTTCTGGTTGGCAGACGTTTGATGGCCACTCAGATTACATTAATGATCTGGTGTTCGCTCCCAATGAAGGTCAAGAAGTTGCAAGTGTAAGTGATGATCACACCTGCAGGTATGCATTTCATTCAAAACACTATAGAAAAACTAGTATTTTACTTTTTCTGTGTGTTAATGCTTTATATGTTCACTTAAATATATAAGCATTTATTTTTTTTATTTTTAGTGTGCCTTCATAGCCCTTTAACAAGAAAAGTCTACTAACGAGACAAGAAATTGACTATTCTTGTTAACTTAGGTTGTGGACTGACTTTTTCTTTTGACTTGTGGGTTGTCTCTTTTCAAAGCAGTATTTTGAACCAACTAGATTCAACATGAAGAAAACTCTTCTGTCTTGGAATTGCACACACTAATTTTTCCCTTGCTGAGGTAGGAATAAAAACCATGAGAATAGGAGAGGGCAGACATGCATTGCTCAGCTCTGAATTATACAGACCCTCTCTATGCGTTCTCTCATCACACAGGTCAAGTTGACAACCAGTATATGTATCGGAACTTGTCCACTTACCCAAATTTATTAGCCCTACCAGCAGGGGGGGTGACATAGCCTGAAGACAGTCCCATACTAATACAGTGGTACTGGCAGCTCAAAATACCATGATTATAGCTGCTTCAAACCCAGGTATTGAGATATTTATCACTGGAAGTATAAGGGAAACATGGTTTAATGCTTTGAAACATGCTGGTTAAAGTTCTTTGATACAGGAGTTTTTCCTTGCCAAAAGCTCACCCTTCTTCCTCTTCTGGTAGTGTGCATGAGTCTATTAAGCTGCTCTTCTTATCTCTCCGATGCAGTTGGGGAGATCAGGAGAGCAGCTGTGCAGGCTTTGCAGGTCATTCAGTAGGACAGCAAGAGAGTGGAGAAAGCATCATCTTTGACTTCTCTTTGTAATAGCTTTGATTTCTCAGTTGATGAACTATTTTAGTTTTTTCTCTGATTATATGAATTGTATATTTGCTCTTTGAAGTTACCACGACAATTTATATTGATTCCCATATAAATGACTCAGGGGTAAAAAAGTCATTTTTCATTTAAGCCATTTTCTTCCTGCTAAGAGAAAATGAAAGAGCTCTTAAAATGATTACTCTGTGCATGAGATTTTGTAAAGGGTAGATCATCAACTGGTATAAATCACAGTTTTGTAGCTTTAGTTGAGCTGCTCTGTCCTACCTAAACAGAAAATCTTAAAGGCTGGTGATTTTAACACCCCTAGGGAACTCAGAAATGTTACTTTGATGAGTAGGCAGCTTTTCCATAGATGCCTAGTCCATATTTCCAACAAAATCATTAGGAATGAGTAGTAGAAATGTATGACTTACCTGTAGCTTGTTCTGATTTATTTCCTGTACTTGATTTCTTCATTAAATTTAAACTCATATTTGGTTTATTCAGCAAAAACCTGTTCGACCATGTGGCCTTTTTTTTGTTTATTTTATGAAATGCTCAGTATTCCTGGGATGAAAGAAAACTGTTTAAAACCACTAGTCTAATTGATATTAATTTAAAAGGAAATAAAATTTAGGTAATTAATATATACTAACAAGATTTCAGCTTAGTAAGTATGAAAGACTTTATGCCATAAACCATAAAGCCTTTGGTTAAAAGCCATGGGAAATAAGTAGGATTTTTTTTGGCTACTTGAGTTCTTATTTTTTCCATTCCATGTGGGGCATGAAGACTTTTTCTATTGAATTTAAAGGTTACACTTTCAAAACGAATGGAAAATGCATTCCTTGGGACTTACCAAAATCATTCTTTACTTACTCTGTAATTTGCTTCAGTAGTAATGTAAGAAGAGGAATAATTCTTCTGTCTGTACTGAATTTCTATCCTGAAATTGTTCTTAGGATACAAAATCTGCTAAAGCCTATGGAATAAAGTTCTAGAAGAATTAGTACAAGTTTTGAGTTCCACTTTTAAGTCTTAAAGTTTTAATACGTTTCATTATGTACTGAATATATACAAACATATTTAGATCTTCTCTGGTTTTCACTCAAGAGAAAGTTTAGTTGTAGGTTTATCAGAGACCTCTAAGGAAAGGGAGATTTTCAGTTTTCATCCACTAAAGTCTTGCCACAAGCTGCTGCAGCAGTGACATCTCAGAGCTGGGTTCAGTCATCTTGGTTAGAGCACAGCATAAGTCAGATGCTGGTTATATTTAATGTTCTTACCTTTAAATTGCTGCTCTGTCACTCAGGAATTCTTGTTGTTTTCTGCCTGCACATAGGCTTTGTTGGCCTTGATCTCACAACGCACAACTTCTTTGCAGCTGTGAAGTAGAACTGAATTAAAAATGCTCTTGCATAAAAATAATTGCAGTGGAGCCATCTGTCTTAGGTTGTGAAGGATGGTGCTTTTCATGTTGCCAATGTCCTCCCTGACACAACTGGCTCATGTGTAAAACTCCCCCCACCCCAGGGAAGGTCCCATTCACACGGGACATTCACATTCACACACAGGCCTGAAGGTTTTCATCCCTCCTGATGGGGCATAAGTGGTTCAGCTACGCTGACCTGAGAGGCAGCAGTCATGGCATACAAATTGCAACAATCAAGTTCGTCACTGGATCCATGGGTGGTGATATTTTTCTACTCTTATCCTTCCTTTTTCTTTCTTGCTTTTGCTTATACATTTTCTCAAGAGTTATTTTAATGCTTTTCTATTGCTATGTTACTATAGATAAAATAATCAAAATGGCTACATACCTCCTTTCCATTGCAACCAAACTGCTCTAAAATAAACACATATATTTATATTTATAAAGACAGATCATTCAATATCATTTCACTCTAATCCACCCCAAGGGGTCTAGTAACAAGAACCCGAGTTACCCTCCCCTCCAGGGGTGGGTTGTAACAATGGTAGAAGAAATACCCAAAATAACTAACATTATATTAAACAAAAACTTAACTCAGTTTTATTTATAAGTTGTATGTGGTAACATATTAAGTACAATTGAAGTAACAATAAAAGTAAATATATATATATAGTAAAAAAATCAAATTTAGGATATTTATACATTCCTGCTGAAAGCCAAACATGGTCATGAAAAGTAAATTACCTCTTGAATTTAATGTAATTGTTTTTCTTCTATTTGGTTTTTCTTCATGATCTATTTTTCATATCTCAGTTTCAAAATCCTATATAATGTTTATGTGTATTAAAGTAATTTTCTTGTCCATTTCTTGGTATCATAAGAGCATGCTTAATGAATAATAAAAAGTATCTTGTGATAGCTTCAAGGAATATTTAAATTAATTCCTTGAAACAATAAGGCACTACACTTACTTGAACATTTGCATTAAGTGTAGGAACGTGCACATCCCACTTTGTTAATGAGATCCATGTGTGTGCAACTTTCTGTGCACTACTCTTCAAAAAATAAATTTGCTGCTGGCTTTTTCATTATGATTTGGATACACAGTCTAGGAGTCTGCATGGATTCAGATGTACAAATCATTTTGTTCTGATACTTAATGAAGCCAAAAAGATCGTGGGAAATGTTTGGAAAACACCATGAGTTGAACTGACACCCTCTGTTGGTAGTTATGGACACTATCTGATGTTTCTTGAATTACGTAATGCAAAATACCATCCTGTCAAAAATCACTAATCTCAGACACAAGCTAAAAATGAACCTCTGACTGTTAAAAGGTTAATTCAGTCTGATTGGTAATCACTCCATATTCCATCCTCGTGTGGAATTGACACAGTAGGATACTGACAAGTGTCAGGCCCTTAATAATAGCAGCATGGCAATTTCTTCTGGTCATTGAGTACTGGATTGGCATGGAACCTGAAAAAGTCTCATCCATCCCTTTCTCTCCCTCACTCCCTCTTTTATTTTAATTATTCCTTAAACTACATCATCTTCCTCTCTTTTTGAGTACAAAAGAATGTACAGTTAAATTATTTTCCACTTTATCAGTGAATGTACTTGCCCTCTTTAGGCCGTGGCTCACGTCACTTCATGGAGGACTTTGTGAATTTATCAGTCACTGTGATGTTCAGCCTTCTCTGTTGCACGTAGAATAAATGCCAGTCCATCAGAAGTTTTGCTTCCTGAACGGGGATTAGGTGGAAAGGTTTGATGTCACTGCAAGCTGAATTAGCTCAACACTAGAGTGACACTAGAGTGTCAAAACATATTGTAGTGTTTCATCTGGTTTTTGGGGGTTTCATCTGTAGCATATTTTTTTACATGGTACTCTTATGCCCTAGTTATTTTGTGTAGATTTATCTCTAGGCAAGATGAAGGAAAGCTATTGGTAACTTTTTTATTTTTTTGGTCTTGTTTGCTTTAATGCATTGCCAGCACATGTTGCACTTGAATCTTACTTTGTTTACTCAATAAATATTTCAGTCTTGGACTGTATTGAAAAGTTGTCATTATCACTTGTTTCTGCCTCCAAAATCATACTTTATTTGCATGTTCCCATTCTTAGTGCAGTCAGTTATGGACTTTTCTCAAAACATTTATAAAAGTTGTCTTATTTCATGTTGTTCTATCATCTTGTGTTTGTGTGATTGGATTTTCCAGTGCCTCTTTGTATCAGAAATGTCATACCAAGACATTTATTCTTTCTGAGGTATGCTCGTTACAATTTATCAAGCTAGTTATCATTATAATTAACGAAACTAAAGAAGTCTTGGATTTTTTTCAGAGTCTAGTCTTTGAATTTGCACACTTTTTGCGTGCATCCCTGTATGCCCCCCAAATGTAGTCTCACACAGTTCTGTTACATTTTACAGCCACTATGCAAGTATTAACCAACTTGTGTTGTACTTCACAATCACAGTGCAAGTAGTAACTGGTCTCCTGTCAGCTTAAAAAAAAAAAAAATCTCTTTCTGAATCAAATATTTGGAACATTATTTCAGTCTGGTCTTAATAAACATTTAGTTAGGAATTCTTCAAAATATGAGGATGATGTAGTAATTTCCTGTGTGACACTTTATGACTTATGTTAAGGCTCACACAGTTCTAGAATGTCTAGCCTATAAGTTGTTTTGAAATAGAAATCATTGCGTCAGATTTGTTTAGAAATTACTTTATATTTTAAAAGGCCATTGGCAGAATTGTAATTGAGTTTCTCAGTAACAGTCATACCACAGAAGCATTTAGTTTTACATCCACTGTGGAAACAATAAGCTGATAGCTCTTAACAGCCATTTTTCCCTTTGGCTGAAAACACAGAACTGAAGCTTCACGTTTTTTCAAAAATGCTGCATGGTCTCTGGTTCTGCATTAGATAATTTTAAGGATATTTCACTACTGGTAGTAGAAGTGTGTATTTCTTGGACTTAGTTTTGAGTGTGCATGGCCTGAAATGTAATTAGTGAGGAAGAGTCAGTGGTGACACTACAACTGCCTCTCCTGCTTCTACCATGGCAGGATAGAACTGCATCCCACAGTTAGCAGGGACAAATAGATCCATGCTTCCATATCCAAGCAGATATTATAAGAAGCTAGAGATAACATGCTTTTTTAATGCCAAGATCTGAAATATTCTAATTGCTACTTTTTAATAACAGTGGCATTTCCTTTTATCACCAAAAGACAATGGTGAACATGGGTCAGCTTTCTGAAAGAATATTTGCATGTTCCTCTGTGAAAAGACTTAATAAAAGTATACATTATTTGTCAGTAAAATAAAATAAATGACTAGAAATTATCTCAAATATTACACCTTTCTCTTCTTCTGATCAGATAGAGGAATTTCTACAGTTCCACTTCAAGCTTTTCATGTCCTGTCTAGTACCCTCCAGATGTTGGATAGCCTCATTCATACGATGTTGGCAAAAGACCTTAGACAAGGCCAGTGTTGTATTCTCTGCAGTGTTAACTATCTCTCCACTTCCATATTCCCTTTCTGAGAGCTTCTCACTCCTCATGCCCAGTGAGGTATGACTTCACTCTACCTTCGTGTGATATCAGTGACAGGAATCTCTCCCATCTCCATGGTCCTCTAGGCTTTTCCGGAGTGACAGGATTTTCCTTGTTCATGGAATATGTCTGACGGAGATATAAAGAAATTTATTAAAGTTAGATATTAAAAAGCCCAACAAAACCACTTTGGACGTGATTAAGTGGTTGGTGGGAGGAGGAGGAGAAGTAAGAGAGTGACACTTTGAAGAGTTACAAAAGATAATGGTGTTTGGAGAAAAGTAGGCAGTATTTTACTTTGGTATAAAATCGTGGTAATATTAGTAAAGCTTCAAAAGCTTTGAATGGGAGACAAAATCTTCGGTCTTTTTGGGTTGACTTACATGATAGGAATGTGGACAAAATGGGGGGGGATGGTAGCATCTGTAGCTGATTCGGTTATGATTACTGAGTAATTTAGTAATTGAAAATCAGTTTGGCTAAATTTTTGGGTTTTGCACATTTTTTACTTGGATTAGTCACAAAGGAATATTGAAAAGAGTTAATTGAACACATAGGTAATTGTATACACATGATACAGTCAGACAAGGATCCATGTTGATATGTATTGCCTTGTCTGTTTTGGGGGGATTTGTTTGGGTTTTTTTTCCTAAAACTAAATTACACCATCTTTGATATCAATTTAAAAAATCTTTTATCCCTTCCCCTCCCCATACTGTTTGTTACTAACAGTCCTGCCATTCTTACAAGTAAAAGATACAAGTTTGGTAACTTGTTAAGTAACAGAGTTGGGGAGGTAAAAAGCATAAATTTCTGTCTCAACACCTAATAACATCATTCACTTCAGGGAAGGAAACATAATGGCATATTCCTTTTGCCAAAATGATTCACCATCTTCTGTTGTATCATAATTTTCTCCTTGCACAGTAAATACACATGGATAGTGTTGATTTGACTTGGACAAATCTACAAGGCAAAATTTTTGGCAGTAGAAGAAAGTATTGTATGTTTCTAAATTACCTAATCAAGTAGATATTTCATTTTTTAAACACTTGTCAGGTTTTTGTTTTGACTTTTTTTAATACGGACACTGATTCTTCAAGATTAGAGACCCTGTGTTTTCTACAGGGAGAACAAATATTTGATCTGTTGTGGTTTGGCATAAGAAAACAACATTGTTCATTAAATATATTTACTTTATTCCCATATATTTTGTCTAGACTTATGATGTATTAGTTAAGAGTTTTTTAAATCTCTTAAATATAAGGCTGTAAGCACCCTGGTGAGATATAAACTGAAAAAGTCTGGAGGAAGTCAGCAAAAATCCTCTAGAATAAACAATAATAGTACGTAGCCACTCATCTAACTCAAAAGACTGGGCAGAACACTGCTTTAAAAATTGGCTCTTTCTAAGGTTTTGCATATCATAGAGGACGGATATATGTGTATATTTTGGTGTCCAAATGCATATAAATAGTATGTAGCCTTGTGATTCAGACTGATCTTCACAACTGTGATGTCTTTGTCCTGCGACTGAGCTACTGATTTTGTAGGAAAAGAGGGAGTTGAGCAGTGGTTGTGAGGTAAAATAGGCTGTTTTGGTTTTGGTGCATTTTATAAACAAAGTAGCTCCATGGCTCATTAACACTCATATTGAATGCATCCAAAGAAAACTCACTCATCACCTAACCTAGTTTTGGTGTTTCAGCACACACTTTCGTGTCAATCCATTATTGACCAAATACTGTTGATGTTTAAAAATATATGTACTGTAGGTGCTTCTAAAGGAAAAGGTTAAACTGGCACATGTGATTTATCTGTTGAAAGCTTGCCAAGACCCTTTGTTGGCTAGCATTACCTCTGCCTCTTGTTTGCCTTAGCTTCATTTCTGGTTTCTTATATTTCCATTACTCAGTCTCGTCTTACCAGGAAATACTGGAAACTCCTATATTAGGCAGCCAAAATATTTTAATGCATGGTCTTACCCTTTGCATGTCAATGTGGATGATTTAAGTGGCTTGGTACCTCACTTTAGGTTGTTTGTATGAACTGACTCTGACTGACCTTCCGGCTTTGTCCTGCCTCCCTGCTGTTTGTGGTATAGTGCAAAGGCTGTAGCGCTGACTTAGGAAAAATTTGAACATCTCATTGAGATTTCATGTCTAGATAACTAAAATGTCAAAATATTTGAATACTTAAACAGAGGCTCTGCCTAGCTCATCAGTGTTAAAATACATTTTCTGCAGCACTGGCCACTTTTACTGACTTCCTCAAATGATACAGCATAAACACTATTTCACTTGGTCACTTCCTTTGTGCATGAATTGAGGCACCAAAAGTTAATATATTTTCAGTCAAGTGGCAAAGGTTTAGTCCTTTTTTTTTTTTTTTCTTTTCTTTTCTCTCTAGGGTCTGGGATTTGGAAGGAAATGAGAAGGCCCATTTTGTTTTACGTTCTCCTGGAATGAGCGTTTGCTGGCATCCTGAGGAAGCTTTTAAGGTTGTGGTTTTCAGCTTTTCATCCTCACCACCTTTAAAATAACAGGAGAGGGGACAGACCTAAAGTATGAATCTTTGATGCTGTAGTAACATTGAAGTTTGAGGAGCTAGTTTACATTGTAACTGGATATTGGTTGGATCTGCTTAGGTGAAGTGACTGTAAATGACTTCTCATTACCACTCTTGTCATTTTACCCTCAGTCCCTTACTCCTCCCATCAGAAATATTCCTTCTTGATTATGTACATCAGTTGTTGATAACTATTCTGCTGATTGCATATTAACTTAGAGTTACCAGAGAAAAGCTCAAGTTTTTCTCAGTTGTGGTAACACGGTTCACCAATAACACAGACTTTATAGAACATGCCAAGCTTTGAAAAGTATCTGTTTGAAGTTAACAAGGGATTTTTTTGTTGTTGTTCTTGCCTGCAGTTTATGAAATACGTTCTGAAAAATCAAATCAATAGACTGTGATTTTATACTTATCTCTTAATTGTACAGAGGAGGATTAATCACCTGATATGTACTCAAATACCCAGCTTCATTAATGGTCTAGTCCCTGCAGTCTTAGATTTATTATTCCTGTTGTGCCTATCAATAACTGCCTTAAGCAGTTATAACTACTTGTTCGGGTTACCACAAAAACACATACTTAAAACGGAGAAAAGCAGTCAAATAAGGTATCAAAATATTTACATAGCAATAGGGAAGGAGAATCTCTATTCTCATCACACTTTCCACCAATATCAATATCTACTCTTACAAAGAAAGCTAGGAAAACTGTTGATTCAGGTGGAATCAGAATTGAATGTGTTAGCTGCTGTTTGCTACTGGGCAACTTCGTTAGCACAACAAAATTAATAAATTTTCCCAAAAATATTGCAGTAGTACACATATTATTAGCATGTCTTTTCTTTGACCATTATCAAAGATAGGGACAAGATTGTTACTTCTTTTAAAAAAGGAAAAGCCCATTCAAGAAGCTCATAAAACTAGACAGACTTACTGCTGAAAAGCCTATTGCAGGTCAAAATGCTTACTGCACCATGGCCTTTAGTTTGCAGAAAAGCATGTTTTGGTGACATTCCTATTTTTTCAAACAAACTTGGATGTTGCTCGAGTATTGCTTTTTATGCTTCTTTGCCTTTCTTTATTGTTCATGACTATCTGAGAACAATTTCTCCTCATGGAGAAAAATCTCATTTCATCATCTGGGCACTGGAATGAGTTGCCCAGAGAAGCTGTGAACGCTCCCTCCTTGAAGTGTTCAAGTCCAGGTTGGATGGAGCCCTGAGCAATCTGGTCTAGTGGAAGGTGTCCCTGCCCTTGGCAGGGCACTGGAACCAGATGATCTTTAAGTTCCTTCCCAACCTAAACCTTCTATGATTTAATCAGGTAGTTCTTTCTGCAATACATAATAAACAACTAACTGCTTGGGTCTATTATTTTAATGGAAGAAGTTTAGATAAAATCTGTTGCAAATTATTATAGGATGAAGAGGTGTTCTATGAAATCAGTAAGAGTGAATCCAGATTCTACAGTTACACCAATTAATACTTAATTAGAATCATAGAATCATTACGGTTGGAAGAGACCTCTATGATCCTCGAGTCCAACATTTGATCGAACACCATCATATCAACTAAACCATTTCACTAAGTGCCAGGTCCGGTTTTTTCTTGAACACCTCCAGGGATGGTGACTCCACCAGTTCCCTGAGCAACCCATTCTAGTGCTTGACAATCCTTTCTTTTTTACAGCACTATGCCTGTCAGTCAGTTCTTCGTACTCAGAATAGGAACTTTTTAATTTTAAAAGATTAATGTTTTGCTTTATAAAAGCACAGTGCATTGGTGGTTATGAACTGGTGTTCCTAACCACCAAAATTACATAGATATCTGTAGATCTATACATAAAATAATTAATCATTGTGTATAACTGTAATATAGATTAAAGTGCTTTTTATTTACTGGTGGAAGAGCATCCAGGAGGATGTTTTCTGGTATGAAGTGAAAAATTTCACCTATTTTAGTATTAATAATATTTGCTTGAATGTATTCTAGATTTGCTATAGAGTAGAAAAGATGTAAGTTTCATTGCATGCTGAGTTTACCACATTCTATTAATTTCTTTTAACAGCTGATGGTGGCAGAGAAGAATGGAACAATACGATTCTATGATCTGATTACACAGCAGGCCATTCTCTCCCTAGAGTGTGAACAAACACCGCTGATGTCTGCAGACTGGTGTTTGAAAAATACTCTTAAAATTGGAGCAGTTGCTGGAAGTGATTGGCTGATATGGGACATCACTCGCTCCAGGTATTTTTATACCCATGGGATAAGGTTTCTTTATTGTCTTCTTAATGAGTGTGTGAGTAGACGCAGCTACTTGGCTAAGACAGCATGTCAGTCACAGAATCACAGAATGGATAAGTTTGGAAGAGACCACAGTGGGTCATCTGGTCCAACCTCCCTGCTCAAGCGGGACGCACACAGTAAAGAAGTTCTTCGTCATGTTTGGGTGGAACTTCCAGTGCATCTGTTTCTGTCCATTGCCTCTGGCACCACCAAAGAAAGCCTGGCTCCATCCTCTGACACCTTTCCTTCAGATACTGATAAGACATGGATGAGGTCCCCTCTCAGTCATCTCTTCTCGAGGCTGAACAGGGCTCAACTCCCTCAGCCTGTCCCTGTAAGAGATGCTCCAGTCCTTCACCATCTTTGTAGCCCCCATGCACTATATTTTGTATAAACTCTTCAGTAAATAAGTGAACAATTATCAGGACTTACAATATCAATACAGACCATTCCCTGGTATTTGTTTCATCTTTATCAATATTTCTATTAAAAGTAACATTTTCTGTCTTTTTGTCCATTTGAGACAGCATCTCACTACTGTTTACCTCTCACTGTGTTTGTTAAAATTCATTCTTAGTCATAAATAGATAACTGTTGATCCATAATAAACTGGATAACTACTTCAGTTTGCCTACTCCAAATTGAGATGTAAGCTGCAGGAATGCTTTCTTTTTTTCCCTCAGCTGCTTCATAGAGAGTAGACAGTGTCCCCTTCACTGTTGAAATGATACATGCTTTTGGTACTTAGAGTATGAGCTGCACTTGTTTGCCGAGCAGTCTTTTTACCCTGAATGTCTGTTTTAGTTATCCACAGGATAAGAGACCTGTCCATGTTGACCGAGCCAGATTATTCCGGTATGTGTTGTCCCTATTCTGTGGGTTTTCTCTATATAAATCTATGGATATGCAAGCAGTTCTGAGTCTGCTATCTATGTCTCACTTAAGTCATTTTCAGAGAGACTTGGTCTAAAACTTTGTGGAATTCTTGAATTACCCACATTTAGTATATATGTGTAACATTCCTGTGATTTTTTTTTTTTCAGTTTTACAACAATGTGCATATGGGTCTGTGGGTGGTGAATCATCTACAAGCCATTTCACTAAATTTATTTCTCTGCTGTTAGTAGAATATGTGACAACTTCACAGTTAGCCACAAGGGAGAGAACCCTTTGTGTGCACTTCTGATGGTATGGTAGGGGAATTTTAAAAGTACATTCATTTTATTCATAGGTGGTCCCGAGTGAATGAAAATCTATTTGCAACCACTGGATATCCAGGAAAGACAACTACTCAACTGCTGGTTCATCATTTAGGGCATCCCCAGGTAAATTTTTGAGTTCAGCTTTTGACTGGAGTTGCATCTCTTTTCCTCAGATCAGGCTCATCTATACTTACATGCTGCAATTAAAAGCTAGCCCAAACCACCCGGAAATGCTGATTGGTGTATCTATTTTATTTTATTTTGTTTTGTGACATTCATGCTAAGGAAAAGAAAATTGCAGCACATGTAACTGGCTATTTTAAAAGCTGCTTGATCTATATGTTTTAGTTTGCTTTGCTATAGGGATGCTAAGAGGAAGGAAAACACCTTTAATCTGATATTTAATAAGTTTGTCGATATATCTAATTCTAAGGAGGCTAAAAACAGCTAATTGTGTATTTTACTGGTTTTAACTAATTATATTTTAAATTATTAATGAAAATGCAAAGCATAGGAAATATTTTGGTTTTGCTGGAGTTGGTATATATTTGTACTGCTTACAGTAAAAATATTACCTCCAAACATACTAGGTTGTGAGTACACTGAAATAAAGGAAATAATTTAAGTTAAAAAGGTTTCTAAGTTTGAGATCATGCCCTTAAAATAATAATGTTTCTAATAATGTAAATAGTTGAAACAATTTGTTATTGTAGAATATTATGCAGTGTGTTACTTAAATGTAGTGAGTAGCTACTGGAATTGTGTAGCAGAGAATCAGCTTTTTCAGCTGAATTTCTGTTGTATTTTAAGTGTATTTGTCAAGGAGTATTTAATCTATGGTGTTTAGTTGTCTATGCAACTTAGTACCTGTGGTATAGAAATCATTTATTAGGGAAGTTGTATTGATATTTGTATCTCTCTCTCTGTGGTTTTTTTTTTTAAGCCCATTCTTACTGGAACTGCAGCTGTAGGATCTGGTTTGACGTGGCACAGAACTCTTCCATTATGTGCAGTCGGAGGAGATCATAAAATTTTCTTTTGGGTAACTGAAATGTAAAATAAGGATTTGCCTTCAATATGAAACTTTAAAGCATAATACCTGGTTTTTAGTAAAATGAAGACATTTACTTTTTGTAATGGTATTTATTCACTTGGAGGACATAAGAAAGAAACAAGCAAGATATGAATCATTTCTGTTTGATTTTTAGCTTGCAAGTACAAGAGCTTTTGTAAAACTGGTTATCATACATCTGATACTTTGTTATTTCTCTTAAAATAAAATGTACTTTTTAAACATGGTATTTGGTGTGAAATGGATTTTTAAGTGCTTTTTTAAAGAGATTTTGTGTCCCAGCATCTCAGTCTGGCAATCTCACTCAGTTAGCTCAAATATCTCAAATTGTGCAAAGTACCTACAGAATGAACACCTGTCTCTATATTAGCTTTCCCAACCATCACTACCTTATAAGAAAAGAAAATAGAGTAATGTACTGTCATAAAATGTTGAATAAACTAGTTACCACTAACAGTGAAGAAGCTAATGGTAAAATCAAATGATAATTTGAAGCAGTATTATTTCTCTTATGACGACAGAGGGATTTACTTCAAGGCTCTCAAAGAGTATGGTGGGGTTTTTTTCTGTTTACAGCCTTTTACTTCCTGCCTTTACAGGAAAATCAAAGACATTCTGCTTTCCAGAAACATATTTTTGCTGTCCATCCCATACAAGACCCAGAACTGAAGTAAAAGAAGAAAGAGTAAAAGACAGAGAACTCCTGTCTGGAATACCTTTTTTGCAAGTTCTGTTTATCTTGTATCTATAATTTGACCAGAGATGGCAGGTTTAATGGGAGGTTTAATTCACTTGTAGATACAGCTAGAAACATTTGTGGGTCTGGGAGGAAGGACTGGCCTGAGGCACTGTTATCCTTTTGGTGTGTAGTGAAACGGAAACGGATGTGGGATTTTCTGTCCACACTCAGGGCAAGCTTTACACAGCTCCTACCTATGCAGGTTGTCATACACTACACTCAGTACCCGTACAGACAAGGGCACCTTGCACTGGGTATGTGCAGGTGCACTCTTGAGTGAGACTTCTTTGATTTAGAATTGCTTAAGATCCAAGAGAGCAAAGGGCAGAAATTCTTTTGTTCTGTAGTTAATTCAGAAACCAGGATGCTTGCTTTTAATACTCTTGTTTTTAAGGACTGCTTAAAACTGTTTACCAAGGAATGAATGATCTTGGCAAGTTCAAGGCTCCTCATTTTATACTGGAAAGAGTATAGATATTTTAAAAAATAAATAAGACAGAGCAGCCAATGTTTTTAGCATGTTCCCCATGCTCTTTTGTACAGAACAAAATAATTAGTTAATCCTCTAAGGTTGCCTTAGCACAGTACTTGGAAAACTGAAACTTGATGAGCCATTTTCACAGAACTCCAGACAATTTATCATTTAGTTTCCATTTTCTTTTTTTAAAGAAACCTACATAATACCTAACATTTGTATTTCTCAGTCTTTTTAACTGTCAAGGGTTGATAATTCTCTGAACTGTTTGCGAGATTTGTACAAATTCTGGCACATAGAGATTTTTGAGATGGGGAATTTGCTTAAATTCAGTTGAGAGAAAAATCATTGAGGCAATATCAGTTTCATAGAGAAAACTTTACTAGAATACCCTTTGCAAGCCTGGATTTAGAAGACTCCATGGGAAATCAAGCAAATGTTAATCCACACTGATCTTTTCAGCTGTTCATTGAACCACTTTATTAAAAACAACTATTGCCCCTTGTGGAGGATCAGGTGACACCATGTCTGGAAATTTTTTTGGATCAGTGTTTTGTTTCTGTTTAACTTGTCTCTCAGATGTATAGCTATTTGAGTTCTGGGCTGATTCTAACCTGAATGTGGTGTCCTGGGACCTGTAACAGTGTGTAAGCACACAAGATGCATAGGAACATGGTAAACTACAGTAGCACTTGCCAGTTTTTCTCAGCTTGTGCAGTTTTGTTTTGTAGATGACCCGAGGCTCTGATTTTGATCAATATGTGGAGCAGAGCTGTTTCAGTGCTTTGAAACCCGTGTCCTTGCCTTTACATTTCAGTGTATCCTAATCACAAGATAGTTATTTTTTACTCATGATGAAGACAGAGCTTTGATCAGTTTTCTGTACACATGGCTCTTCCACTCCAAGTGAGCCTCAGCATCTTGCAAGTTAACATCTTCCAAATTCTAATGCTCAACCAAACTTCATTTTGGTAACTCTTAAACAGTCTTTAATCTATTTTTCTTCACTGGAAGGTGGAGCTACATGACAGGGTCCCTAAATGCCAGCATATATATGTACACTTACATAGGGTATAAACTGCCAGCAGTTACATACTGTACAGTATTTATTCCTCAGTTTGACCTTTATCATCCAGTATGGGTACTGGTACAAAATATGTTTTCAAATCATACACACTATAAATCTGGCTATTATCACTTAATTATCTTTTATAAATCCTCTCCTTGGAAGTTCAGTCCTGTATAGTTACAGTTGAAGAAACTAGTTCAATTAAAACCTTTTTAAGAGGTTTTGGAAAATTTGGATCATTTTCCCCTGCTCTCTGTTTTTCACTTTTCATACCCTGCATTTCCTAACTCCAGCTGGGAGTAAAAGTGCTGTGTTGCACTTTTCCATTCAGTATTTTTGGCCAAATTAAAAGCAGGAAGTATCAGAAAGTTCACAGAAGAGCATATTCTTGTGAGATTTCTTATCCAGCTTTACAGACTAAGAAATTCAGATAAGATCTGACTATGCATTTATATTATTAATTTTCTGTGACATTGCCCGGAAGACTTGTATTATAGACACTTTATAATAAATGAGATTAGTTCTTGAATATAATTTAGTTGGGATTTTAAGGTAATTAAGGTGGCAAGATAAGTCAAATAAGTTAAACAACAGTTCCTTTGCCCAACACAAATTTGCACAACTCCTATAAGCAAGGAATTGAAAGCTAAACTGACTGAATTTTGTAGGTTAGCCCGATGTCCTTCCTTTGGGAGAGGTGAGAAATTGCCAACAACGTGTCAGTGCTCCAAAGCATAGTATGAGCCACAATAGTATGAACCACAAATTGTTCAATAATTCAAACAGTGTGGACAAAGACTTTGCTATACTATCTTAGTAAGAGAGTAATAATTATGTGCATATGACAGCAGGTTAGTAATAAAAATATTCTAAAAGTAATAAAAAAAGCTGCTTCAGTAAATAAATGAGAATTGTATGTAAACTTGAGTAACAGAACTAAGTGCTCTGTGTACAGCCACCATTGATTCTGTATATGGATTTGTGGAATTCTTAGCAAACTAATAATTTGGAAGTAAACTGAGATTTTTGGTAGATTTTAAACCAAAATTAGCATAGTCCATTTGGAATCTAATCTTCAAACGTTAATTAGTGTGTCTTTATTAACCTCATCACATGAGAAGCTTCCAACTGATGGCCTCAGACTGTGGTGGTTTCTTAACTGCCCAGTATTAAATACAGCAGTATTTACATGTCACCGTGGAGAACTTTTCACCAAGTATTTTCACCACTACAATCTGTTCGGATTTACTGCTGTAAACAAGGTCTCCAGGTCACCCCAGTTAGTCTTTTTCGGAAGAACCCAGGGTCATTCAGTGCTCCTTACTTTAATTCCTCACATGCGAAGTGTGGCACTTCCCCAAACTATGCTTATGAGCATAGAAACCGTTTCTTCACTGGCTTTTCTCATTATTTCCTTGACGTTTGACCGCAGGGGACGACACTTTATCTTCCCAAACATCATTATCCAGGGGCAGCTCCTGAGGCTGTGGAGCGCTGTGTCAGTGTGACCCTCAGGACCAGGCGCGGGGCTCCCCCCGCACGGCTGGGGCCCCTCAGCGGCTGTGAGCCCGGGCATCTCAAAGTGTGGTGCCAGAGCAGGCACCACAGAAGCTCGGGGTCTGTACTCGGCGAGCAGCTGGCCATGAGGGCTCTGGCCCGGGACTGCTTTTCCCAGGAGGAAGCGCGGCGGGAGCCCCGCCCCGCGGAGCACGGCGTTTGCTTCCGGGCCGAGGGTGCGGGAGCCCGGCCGTGCTGCGGAGCGGGGCTGCGCCCGCCCCGGCCCGCGGGGATGGACGAGGACGGGCTGCCCATCGTGGGCTCCGGCATTGACCTCACCAAGGTACGGGCTGTGCTCGCCCAGGGCTCCGGAGCTGCCGCGCCTCCTTCCCGGCGGGGTTGCGCTGACCCTGGTGCTGTGCGAGCGCCGTGTCCCCGCCCGTTCCGCGGCCCGGCCGGGCCCGGCTCGGCGGCAGCGGGCGAGCAGAGCTCCCTGTGGGGTGACGGGCCGGAGCCACCCTCACCCGGCAACAAGCGGACTCTCGCCCTCGGCTGTGTCTCCAGCAGTGCGATGTTAATGCTTTCCAGAGGCGTTTTGCTACAAATTGTGTGATAACATCGTATTTAAAGACTAAGCCATTTCAGCCATCGATCTGTGAGGCAAATCCTGTGCAAAGTTGTTTATTCACATCTTCTAATGTTGCAAAAACCTTTTAGGTTTTGTTTTCCAAATACAGAGCATAAAGACAGGACAGTTCCGGTTGACCCAATGATTCTTCCATGCTCTGTGCCACCCCACAAATTTCTGCTAAGGTCGTAAGCACTGTTTGACAGGTTTTGGAACCATGGGATTGAACTTCCGCAAACCCTGTGATACAGGTGCACTGGCTGAAAAGTCGAGATAGTAGCAGCAAAAGTCTCACAAAAAAATCAGTTTAAGATCATCACAGTGAATGGCTGCACTGATAAATCCGTGACTAAAGAAGAGGTGAAGACCAGACTATATTCACAAACGGATGTTCAGTGCAGCAGAAGCTTGGCTGCAGATAATTTTCCTTGTAAATTGTTCATTTAAATCAATGACAGTTTCATAGCCTAACTTTTTCTGTGAAGGTTAATACTTAAAATAATTGTCCAAGGTTATTAACTGTGAGACACTATAATTTTATACGTAAACTTTTGTGTGAAAGTTCCTCTTTCCAGTCTTCTGTAATGCTTTAAATAAAAATGCCAACTGTCTGTTACATTATGAGTACCAGATTTTTTTTTGTTTTACAAACATAAGATTGTACATTTTATTCTGAAAAGTATGTGAGCATCAGATCTGATTTGAAGGATAATTTTTGGTAATTTTAGGATAGTCTGGGTTTGCAAATAAGGAACAGTATGGGTAACCACTAAAAAGTGAGACAGCAACATCACGATATTTTTGGTTATGGTGTTAGTTGTAACTGAATATTAGTATGGCTTGCCAAGTTTGCTTTTCCTTCTTCAGAAGAAAAGATGCTAATTGCCTCACTGTTTTTTAAAAAAATGTTAACACTGATTTTCAGGAGTATTCACAATATGATCTAAAAGTGTTTTCTTAAATAAGATAACAGCCCTTCACTTATCTGGGTCGTGTTGCCTTTTCTGTGTATCCCGTAAAATCTCAGCTGTCATGTTAGTAGATTTTTTGGTGTCAGAGGATTTACATATGACTGCATGTGGAAATCTGTATATTAAAAAATGGTTTGTATATGTACGCATTCATAGTAGGCACACTTAAGACTGATTTCCAAAATAATTTCTTGTAAAACATTTGCATTTTTTAACAGATACTTGAATCCAAATGTGAAAATTGACATTGATGTGTAACCTAATTTCCTTATCTTTTTAATACAGGTTCCTGCTATTCAGCAGAAAAGAACTGTAGCTTTTCTAAACCAGTTTGTGGTTCACACGGTGCAGTTTCTCAACCGCTTTTCTACTGTTTGTGAAGAGGTATGTTTATTATTTTCCCAGCTGTCCATTTATACAATTCAAAAAATTCTAGAAATGAGAACCATTTGTTTAAAAACTGGTAGCTTAAACCAAAAAAAGTAGTCTGCTTTCTGTTCAAGGTTTCTCTTGAGTAAGTGTTTAAGACAGATTTTTTCCCCAAGGAAACTACATGAACTGCTGATTATGCCACACTCAATCCTGTTTCCTTAAACTTCTGCATTTGGCGCAGTCTTTGAACTTCCAGATACATAGAATTTGTTCTGGGCTGCTGCATCTGTGACTATTGTCTTGTTATGGAGGAACGATGCCATATTCCTGTGGTGCATCAAAACTCACTTTCAGATTTTACTATCTTTAATTTAAAACAGTGAAACACTAAGCTCTGAATGTAAATAATTTTTATGTAGAAAAAAGGACATTTCTGGCAAGTTATCGGCTACTTTACTAATGTGGAGCTCTTAACTTTAGTTTCCTGTAAAAAGAAAGAAAAATACAAATATTTAGGATTAGTAAGTTTTGTGGTGACTTTAGAGTCAATGGAAATGTACCAGACTGACAAGATTGGAATTGTCCATTGAACAGGACAAAAGTGCTTCCTTCCTTGTAGAAAGGGTGTTTTCTAATGTATCTTTGAGCTTAACCTTTTTATCTTTAGAGGGTTTTTTGTAATTTTTCATTAGTTTATTCAACAAAGACTGCTATACAGGCCTAGCCAGCTGGGCTAGGGCAGCAGTAAAATCCAATTAGACTAAGCCATGTAATCTGAGAAATTCTGTTGTTTGTTGGTGAAGTTTAGAGCCAGACCCGTGACAAGTATAAAATTCGGCTACCACATGAATATATGGAGCTGCAGAGGAAAATAAGTCATTTTTCCCAGATTTTTAAACCTCTTGTAACTTGATGTGGGGGACAGTGTAACCGCCTGATGATGCTGTTGTCAGTTGTCCAAAACTCAGTTGTCGCATGATCTCAGCGTTCCCTCTTCCATGGGCACTGTGGAAATCAGAACAATTATGTTTAAAGCCATCTTGAGCACGCAGCAGCACTGTGAAGTCTGCCTGATAAAACAGTTATTAGTTAACCAAAACGTGTTGTTGCCCAAGAGGCTAAATAGTTGCTTTATATCCTCCTTGAAAAGGTTTTTTGTATTTATGAAGTACAGAAGTGTTTTTAATGTGAAAGGTCACAGTGTAAGTCAGCAGAAGCCAAGAAATTCAAAATGAGGACTGACACCATCCTTAACTCTAAATTTCTTGGCTCTTGTCTAGTCAAATAGACCCATAAACTTGCATAATTGTCTTTTGTACATCTTTCCCTTACCCAGTTATATGTAGGACACATAGTTCCTTCCAATAGGAGCTGACTCCTCTTCATGAACAAAGGACCATCTGTAAACAAGTCAGTGCACTATCCAAGAACACTAACTCCTGTCAGTCTCTTTCTACTTTTTCTAGCATATTGGCAGAACTGCCATTTTCTTAGGGTGTTAAAGTTCTGCTTCAGAGCCAGGCAGAATCTTGCCAGGGTGCCAGAAAGCTGTCAGAATGGTACATATCTGCCAGCCAGCATGCTAGCCAACTTCACTTGGACAGGTCTGGTGGAGTATGGTAGTGATTAGTTAAAAGACTGGCAGTTCTTATAGAGTAATTTAGAAAACTTCAGTTTTTTTCTAAAAAGTCAAATTTGATTGAGGTGCACCTGGAGCATATAAAGTATCTGGTGAGTTCTGATCCATTCTGCATTTGGACTGCATGGAACTTTGAATCATCTGCTGTATTATTTATCAGATTTTCTCTTTGTATTTGCTCAGTTACATATGCACACATTACCTCTGCTCATCTTTCACATTTGGAAAAAGCTTTGAAGGAAGATCTCTTGGTAACTGGGAGAGTACAATATGACTGCCATTATTCTCCAGTTGCCCAAAGTAATACCCTATTTGCTTTGGCTTTCTTTTGTACATAGCCTGTGTTCATTTCTGTCAGTCATTATATGGGAAAACCAACTACAAAGTAAAGTTACTTAAAATTTGAACTGCTGTAGCTACTGTACTAGAAAGGGTTGTCATTGCTTCATTTATTTAATAATGTGATAATCTCATTTACACCATACTCTGCCTTCAGCAGGTGGAAGACAAAAGTGACTTTTTTTTAACTAGATGCAAACTGGTTTTTATGTACAAGTACACACAGGAGTGTTTACACATCTTAATTGTTTTCTATTGTAGAAATTGTCAGCACTCTCTCTCCGTATCCAACAAATTGAAACAACACTCAATATTCTGGATGCAAAGGTTTGTATATATATAGACTTCAACTTCTAACGGTGGCAGCCTCCCAGATTACATGAACTAGCTTCCTTTTTATACTCTGAATTGAGCAAGTAAGTTTTCAAAATGACTTGAAGGAGCTAATATAAAATCCTGACCTCAAAATTTCTCTCTTTGCATACCTTGCTACGAACACTGTGTAACATTTGAACGTGTACTTGATACAGAAGAAAGGAACCAACAGCACATGGTGGAAAAGTTGAGATTGTCTCTGTTAAGCATATGGAACAGGAAAGGACCACTTTTTGCCATGCAAGCTCTAATAAAGATATTTTTGCCCTCTTTATAAAACAAAAGTATCTTTGTATGTTACTGGACTGTAACTGGTAAAAGTAACTAGATAGAAGCCTTGTAAATCTTTTGGTATTGAAACGTGACCTGATCTGGATCTAAGATAATGCAAATGTGTCTGCTGTATCTTCTTTAGCTGAAATTACAAAAGGATATAATCTGTGGTTTTATGTAGTATATATAGTACGTAGCTTACTATAAGAAAAATAAATAAAACTCCAAAGTCAATAAACCACCCACTGGCAAGTTTTAACCAGTCCTTCTTTCAATAATAATGAAGGCAATTTTGGTTGGCTTTTCTGGAAGCAGGGGTGGGATATTTTGAAACTGTTCATTAAGATCTTTGGGGGAAGAAATATCGTAGTAATACAGACAGTGCTTACTAAGTCTTACTTATTTCAAAATATTTAGGAATTATCAATATTGATGATTTTTGCAGAAATCTTCATAATCATGTTAAATAGAATTTCCTTCAAATAGATATGCAATATGTTCAATACTCACTCTCAGTATTTCCTTAAAGAAGAGTGAAATATGTATAAAATGGAAAAATTTGTAACCAGTCACCCATCTGTTAGGTGATAGAGCTGTTCTTGCCATCATTTCTTTCACTGTAGAGGAAGTAGCAGAGATGGCATGGCTCTTGTGTGGTTGAATAAGTGCAGTAGCAAAATGCTGGGAAGGTGTGGAAGCCTTTCCTGCTCTGCAACCCCATGTTAAGAGTGAAGGCTCCAACGGAATGTTTTAGGGGTTTTATTGTAGAAGCCAGCTGAATAGAAAGTTGGGTTTCTTTTTTTCCGTCTAATCAAAATACCAAACTAGTGATAAAAAGTTACGATTTTACTAACGTAAAACCTACCTGGACTATATGGGGTAAGCACCTTGCTGCAGATTTTTTTGTACATGTAGACTTATGATGTGCTCATTGCTTATTTGATGATGTTTTATGCATTCAGTTATCTTCTATTCCTGGGCTAGAAGACGTCAAATTTGAAGTGTCCAGTGCAAATGTGAATAATGTCACAAATGGTCCTATGGCACAAGCTACTACAGATCAACAGACATCTGTATCACCTCAATCTGGAGTAAGTAATGAAGCATAACCAATACTTTGAAGAAGGAATAGACCTCTCCATGTCAAGTTTTTAGTGGCATTTAAAGTAGATAGAAGAAGCAAGTCTGTTGAAAGTGAGCCATGAACTGTAAAGGTCTAAAACTGAGCTTTTCACTAATGACACTTTCAACAAGTGACTTAAAACAAAAAGGCTATCCCCTTTCTGACTGTGTGGCTTAGGTGATTAGAACTAACTCAAATCTAGTGGTAAATTCCTCCTTCTTCTTCAATCACACTAAAATATGAATGTAAATTACATCAGGGGGCTGGGAAGGTCATGAATGAAAATAACAGTTTGAATCACATTATTCCAGCTCTTCTCCTTTGTTTAGAATGAGAGCTTTTAGCTCAGTTTGGAGTTTCTAGCGTGCTTTATTGTAAAGAGTTTATTACAGTGAAGGTTTTCTACACATTATCCTCTGTGTACAGAAAATGCCAGCTTATTACAAGCAATCAGTATTAAGATCCTATCCCTGCAACTAATTTTTTGTTGTTTTGGGGAGTTTTATGTGTGTGGTTGGTTGGTTTTTTAACCCAGACTTAAATCCCATGATCACCACTAAGTGAGGCTGTCTGACCTGTTTGTAGATGGAGTTCTTTTCCCGGTTTCCTCTTACAGTTTCTACTCATGGAATCTTCAATTCTGATCTCTGCTCATTCTCTCAGTTGGTGCAGTTTACTGTGGAGAAGCAGTGGCTGGACTTCTCTGCTGCTTTGGCCTGCCTGTCAAAGATTGTAACTTTAATTTGCAGGCAGCAGCATGGGGGACAATGGACAGCACTGAGTGTTTCAGCCATGTTAGAGAATTACTCACCTTTATTTCACTTTCTTTAAAATGTTCCGCCTGTCAGATATTAAAGTATATAAAGTATATTTAAGTATATAAAATTCATACATTTCTGAAAGGAAGTTTCCTTTAAATAGTACTGAACTTGCCATTTTAAAATTTAATTTAAGCTAAATGCTTTCAAGTATTCTTTTACCTCATTACATTATCTTTAGATAATGATTTATACTAAAAAGTATAGTCTAAAAGTTACATGATCTGTATGAAACCCTTGTCAGGGAATCAAATATTTTGAGGAAAAAAATGCATTGAACTACTAGAGGAGATTTATAGATATAATCCTTGGAAATATTTTTTATAAAAAGGGCATTTACATTTAGTGCTGTGTTATTAATTAAATACAACTTAACAGGGTTATTAGGGGATTTTCATTTTTTCATGTATTGTTCAATAAAATTGTGATTAAAAGTGGAAAGTAACAGTGTATAGCAAAAGAGGATTTTGTGATCTCACACATCTTGGAAATCTCTAATACTATGAGTGTAGATCAGAATAATCTTGATGAAGAAGAGTTGTACTTTACCCTTAAATATCAAATTTCATGGATTGAAATCTGTCCATGTGTCTGGTCTGTACATTTAACCATTAAAGGGTTTGTTCTTCATATACAGCAGAACAACGCACATGAAGAAGGGTTACAGAAAACAGAGGTAGTAACAGAAAATGTCACAACTGTGGCCAAGGATCCAAGATACGCCAGATACCTCAAAATGGTGCAAGTGGTAAGTCAGTTCTCGTGTCATTCTTTGGCTATGCTGTTATTTTTAGGTGGAACGTAACAAGCAGCTGTAAGTGAACATTAAATGTCTGAAAACATACATTGCAACAGTAATCTTTAAGGTAGGACGGCATCACAATATTTCTAGCACATCTTCTCTAATAAATGAGGTAATGTAATATATTCCCTCAGACAGCTGCAGGCAGGATCTTTCTCCAAAGTTCTGGTGATACACTTGTGAACTGAAGGTGTGAAATGTGTAAATGCAAAGTGATATTAGCCAGAGGCACTGAAGATGCCACTGACAGTGTAGTTGTCCTGGCAGAATTGGAGTCATTCCCTACATACAGACATGATTACAGTTTGATTTTACTGTAGGGTGCAAAATCCAGCTTTGCTAGTATAGTCCAGAACAGGACTACTTGATATTTCTGTAAGGACCAAAATAGAGATGCAAGGACCACTTCACTATTTGGTTCCACTCCAGTTTCCTGTTATTCATGATGCAGGTTTTGTTTAGCTCTTTATCTGTGGTCTGTTTTACAGATAAATAGGAAATGAATGAATGTGATCTCAATATTTACATGTGTGAAAGCTAGTGAAGGAATGAGAAGGTGAATGGGAGACTATTTGTGATATTTTTAAGAGCTCATTTCACATCCACAAAATTAAAAATGAGATTGGAAACAAAGAAAACAACCTGTCTTTATTTTCAATTTGTCAGTGGAAATTTTCCTCAAAAATATATAATTGTGGAAAGTATAAATATGTCATAGTATTAGTAAAATGCTTCTTATGTTAAAACTAACTTCATGGTTTCACTCAGTCTTCAGAGAAATTATTACCAGTGGTGTTCTTGGTCCTTTGGATGTTGTTCCAGATTGATTTTTCACTTGAATCACAAATTGGCACTTTATGGGTAGCTTTTTGGAAACCTAGCAGTGGGATAGTAGCAGAGAGTAGAACACTATGTTAGTGTATTGATTTAATGCCAGACTTCAAAGTGGGTTTGAAAGTGCTGGATGGTCTAATTACTTTGAATTTTTTTTTTGTGACTGCTAGAGGAGAGAGATCTCACTTTCCACATTTCTCCTTTGTACTGGCAGTTCCTGATGACTCCTCTGCCAGTTGTAAACAGTGTGGTAGGAAAGTCAAACTAAAATACTACAAATTAATGTATGTTTTTGTATTTGCCAAACTTGTCTTCTCATCCGGTCAAGTATTTCAGTTAGTGTCATTTATTTGCCCAAATTAAGTTTCTAGCTGAAGATTTGTTTGAACTGATCATTTATTTATTGCTCACAATATTTGTAGTATAAGAGAGTTAACACCATTCTACACTAAAAGTAGCTCTTGTGTGAAATTGTAACAAACTCATTTTGACGGAGTGCAGATGAGGATACTAAAGTCTTATTTTTTAAAATATACAACAATATTCAAATAAATCTTACCAAAGCAGTATCAGATTTACAGATTAAAATTTAGGAAAGCATGAAAGGTAAAGTAGTTATAATGCCCTGATTGTATTATGAACAGATACAGGTACAATCTTAATAGTTTTCCTTTGAATAAAAAGTCTACTCTAAAAGGTCATTTTGATTAAACTTCAGATTAGTTTTGTGAATCTGTGGTATATGAGGGTACTGAGAGGATTTTTTCTTGAAGATTTTGATACACACAGTGTTGGAATAAAACATGCTCCAAATGTGAACATAAAAACAACCCATTCTTAGAAGTTCTATACCAAATTCCCTTTGATTGAAAGCAGATATGAATTCTGCTTTGCCTGATTTGACTCAATTCTGTTTTCACTTGGTTTGAGTTGATGCATAAACACTTCATCAGTGACTTCTGAGTGGGGGAAAGTACCCTAAGAGCGGTCAAGCAAGGGAAAAAGCGTTAGTACAAGATGGTGTTTAGAGACACAATCTGTGGTGTCCAAATCTATACTAGAATAAGTGAATTTTTAAACTGTCATAAAATAATCGAATGAATAATCAAAATATTCACCTGTGTAATGTACATTAGTTGTGAAGTACTGAGATGTTCTTTTATTTCAAGCTATTATGCTGCGACTATTTGAATGTCTTTTTCTGATATTATGCTGATAGATTACTAAAATTGCTAGATTGCTGTGTATGTGCTGTTCCACAGTGTCCACAAGTCTTAATTGTGATTCTTATTGTGAAACTGCACAAGAAAAACACAGTGAGCAGAGACCTGAGCTCTCACTTCGCCAGATTAGCTACTGGAACTGTCACTAGTACCACATCTTTCTCTGCAACCTTAGTCATGGCTGCCCTTTATTTTATCACTATTTTACTTACTTTTAGACAAAAGATACTTGTTCTATGCAAAAAGAGTTGTACACTACCTTTCGTTTAGTTTGTAAGGCCTCTCCTGACTTTCCTAGACCACCAGTAGCTTTGTCCCTTTCAAATCAGAAATTGTATCCTCTTTTTTTAAATTTTTTTTTCCCCGTATCCTATATTGGCATGGAGTGATCGAGGTGGTGTTTCTGGTGGTTTCCAACAGGAGATGGCAAAGCAACAGCTTGCCTTTGAGGAAGTCTAGTGGAAACATAGGAGCAGTTTGTTGGAAAGTGTGTCATAAGACAATGTGGGTCTTGGGTATATGATCCAAGATGAGGGGATGTTTAGGTGTTGATGAATAAAATCAAGTGCAGAAGCTGTGGAAGAACTTGCAGTGAAAGGAAGGAATTTTTTTAACACATACATCGTTGGCTGAAATATGTCCACAAGTCACAGAAGATTCAAGCCTTACTGCACAAGCATTTGTATTTAGAGAAGTCACTTTGAAATTGTTCTTCTGTCCTGTTTGCCTTTTTCTCCATGCTTTTTAGACTTTTCCAGTTTTTAGCACTGCCTCAAGAGATCCTTCTGGAGGGGTAGCAGATGCTGGTTTTCCTCTCTCTCTTGGGTATACCTTCAGCATGCCCAAGTCTTCTTATCTTCCTAGCTCAACTGTTCTCTGCTGCCTTTGAGCTTTCTTCACATTCTTATCCATATGGATAACTTCAGCTTCATGGTGTTGTCTGCATGAAGTACAAATATATCTATTCAGTCTTGATTCTCTCCCTGCAACTTTCCCTAGATGTTTTGCCATAAATATAAGATGGATTAAAAGGGCCTTTAATGTCAATCATTTCTTGCTCCTAGGTTCATATTGATGGCAATTGGGATTATCATTCTCTGCTGTTGTTTGACAAGTGACCTGAATGAATTTGCTTGAAAATGTGGTTTAAAAATACCTGTGTAATTGAACTCACTTGTTTGAGTCCAGTAGTTTCATGTTATTCTTCCTCCTGCTACACAGGGTGTTCCTGTAATGGCAATACGAAACAAAATGATTTCTGAGGGGCTAAATCCAGATCTTCTCGAGTAAGTAATTTGTGACTTTCAGTAGGGCTGGAGTGCAACCATGTGTTCAAAAAACTTGGAAAAAAGTGTGCTTAGGAAAGGTTCTTCAAGGTGTTGTGAGTTACAGCAATGACAAGCTAGCACTTGACAAGGTGCATTTAGCAATGAGGACTCAAATAAAAGGGCAGTAGCCATTTTCACTGCACTGTTTAGACTATGAGGTTTTTCCCAGATACTTTGTTTCAACACTTCAATAACTAAATGTCATTATTGTAGAGTAATAAGAACAAACTCAGTCTGATTTTGCCAGATGCATGAGGGACAACACAGTTGTTTTCAGACTCCCTCAGTAGATGGAGTGTGCAACGTGACTTCAGAATTGACAGTGTAAATGAAGTCACCAGTTAAATTTTTGATTGTTGATTGAGTTAACCTGACGTGAAGACTGCTAAAAATAGATACTAATTTTCTAAGCTACTTGTCTGGCCTTAAACATTAATTTTAGGCTTATTATACTTTTGACATTTAATTTAGTTTTACTGTATTGTTTCACAGAATTTGTTAAACTGGTGAAAGTATTAACTTTCATCCTTACATTATAGCCGCCAAAGCGTTTGAAGGACTTTTGCATCCTCTTCAGAAATTGTCAATGTGTTGGAAAATCTATTTCTCCTTTCCACTGAAGTCTTTCTACATTTTGTAAAGGCTTATTCTAAAACTAGCAACTTGTTTAATAAATAAACCTGATGTATCATCATATGCTGAGGCACTTTATCTCCCAGCTGCTTCTTGGTGTCTAAATAAGACTAAAGTAGTTATTCCTCAGTTGATATTTTTACTGATTGAATGAGAAATAAGAAAAAGACCCTGTGCAAGTAGGAGATACACTTGTCAAACCTGAGTTTTCTATACGTGTGTTAAATGTGTTGTATTTTTTGTTTTATTTTTAAATGTGCTGTGCATTTCAAGTTCATATCTTTCTATAAATGCTACTGTTTCTTCATATTTATGTTGATTTTTATAGTAGATAAAGCAAAAAGAGAATAGCTTAAAATTTCAAAAGCTGTTTTTAAAAAGTATCTGCTTTTGCATTGTCTATTTTGCATTAAGACAGAAGCATTTATTACTGTGGATTGAGGCTCACAGAATATGTTTGGGGTTTGGTCTCAAAGTCCATCCTCAAAGATTTGTGCAACAGTAGTACTTAGTCAGATTTCCTATAAAATGTCACTGGTTTAAAAACTGGTTAAAGAAAACTAATTATTTGGCAAGATGCGTAATTCAGAATTTTAAAGTGTCAGGGATGACCTTTCTTTTCATTTTCTTGCTTTTTTGTTGTGATATTATAGACTTCTTTTTTTATATGTATCTTGCCATTCACACCACATTTCTTGGGTCTTCAGGTTCTCCAGGTCTGCTCACTCAGTCCTAGGGAAAATGAGGAAAATGTACATATTGCTGAGTGCTCAAGTCACTTTCTGCAGACTCTCCCAGCTCCTTGCCAGTGGCTGAGCCTGCATTTTTGTGGCTGTAGATGTGCTAATTCTAATAATACGCTGTTGTTTCTACACTCTCCTTTTGGCTATTCCACTTCTATTATTGCTCCTTTCTCAACTTTTTACAGCATTTTGTAAATGCCTATATTGTCAAGCTCCCAATTTATCTGTTTTTAGCTTTTGTTTCTTACCCTTCCTCTCTTGCCTGTCTTCAATTCCAGGAGAGTTTGTGCTCCTCTCATGAGCTAAAAGAATTCAGCGCCATCTTCCTCTTTTTATTAAATGAGAGTTGTTGCACTGGTCTCTCCAGATCACGTCTTTGCACAGCTCTTCTGTTTTGTCATCACCACAGCAACGAGGAATAATATTGTGAAGTGGTACTTGCATGAGAAAGCAAATGCTTTCTTAATTTGTTTTAGAGGTGTGCAGGGGGGAAGGAGAAGGCTCTTTGCAGTTCTTCAATGCGCTTCTCATCTTTGCATCCAAGATGTTAGGGAACACTAAAGCTACCTTGGGATTCCCAACAGAGAAATTACAGTCAACAGAACTAAAGTTGGAAAAGAAATTCTGTACCCCCAAGATAAATAATAACAGAATTATTAATACAATTGTTAACTTACTTTAAAATGTAATATTTTATCCAAGAGATGTTAACTGTCATGCAGGAAGCTAGTTTCTCATTTTTCCCCAAGTATAATTATGTGTGTATTTTCTATCTTGTTTTCAGATTTTATCAGGCTCAGTCTTGCTAATGTGTCAAACTCATCACATACTTAAGACGGAGACTCCATGGAGACTCCATCTTCAGGCAGTAATGTTAGTCTTTAGATGGCTTGCTTCTCTCACCTGCATTTCCAGTAGATTCCCTAACCTAACATTTTGCAATGATGTTAAGATCCATCTTAAATATCTCTTTAAAACTAAATACAAGAGCTCTGATCATTTGTAGTCAATAAAAATCCCATGGCTGTTCTTGCATGTCAAATTTAACCCAATGTTCTAGCCAAATTCCACTCTGAGTAATTTTTTTTTGCTTCTCTAAATTATCCCTGCAGTTTTAGTTGGATACAATATTGTTCATTTCCTGTCTTATTTTTTTCATGTACTATTTACACTGCTCAATGGTGTACAGAATGTTCCTTTCAGCCTTAGAACCTCTGAAGATTGAAAAAATTGAATTAATCATTATTGCCTGCTTTCAACTCTTTCCACAAGTGTTTGCCACTTCTTAGTGATCTGTCATTACTTCTGATAACATCAAAGCTGTGCATTCACACTGATGTCTACAGAGTTTTGATGTCCAGTGAGTTACAACTTCTAGTGTTTATCTTTCAGTTGTAGGTGAAGCAATACCACAAAGGTGTGAGTTTGTGAACCATAAACAGTTAATGTGTTAAATGTTGTGGAAATAAAGTGCCTGCAGTTGCAGTTAAAGGACAGCAGTGTTACGTGCTGAGCTGCTTGTGTTCCCAGCTGGATTTGCAACACAGGATGTTTTTGTTCCCGGCAGGACCCCAGATGCCCCCGTGCCTGCCTGGGGAGATGATGGCAAAGCAGAAGACAGTTCTGATAGTGAATCTTCATTCAGTGACTGAAGAGACTGATTTCAGCCTTTGAAACCTCTGTTGAGTGCTAAAGTGTTTGGAGCTTTAGCAAACAATGGTTTTGCGTGGGTCATGTGGGGAACGTGGGTCTTGTGATAGAGTTTTTAAGAACTAAGATCCTCCGTGTTCTCTTCCAGAGTTTTAGGAGGGAGCATGTTTCAACCTGAACCCTTCCACTATGAAAGTGAATCATGAGATCCTTGCAGTTTTTATGCTGCATCATTTCAGATTTGTTTCTGCTGAAATTACTTTGTAGGACTCTTAAGAATTCCACACCTCTAAACCCTCAGACCTCTAAAACTGCGTTCTGGTCATTGTTAGATTTTCTATGTAACATGTTTAACCTAAGTTGTCTTCTTTCTGCCCAAGACCTTAAAGATAAATTCACTTTTGAAAATGAAAATGTTTCATGGATGAACTGTACTTTTTTCCCCAATATACTGTACTTTCAGTAAGAATTGCCTGTAAATCAGCTGTCTTATGGTGATTGCAAATTAGTGATACTCAGTCTTGAGAAAAACTAAAATACAAGTGAAAAATGTATTAAAACCCAATTTGTGTTTATTTTCAAAGCATATGCAGCTATTCAGTGCCACATTCAGTGCCAGAGTAAAAAGTTGTTAAAGACTCTACAAGACTCTACAAGAGTTGATTTATTGAATTCGGGTTGCAGTGTTGTAGAAAGCTACTAACATTGCAAGAGTGGTTTGAAAATGACACTGAAAAAAGCAAGGGGCTGGGAAATTATTAATGAAATACCAGTTCTCACTATTTGTTCACTGGCACATGGGTCAGCTGAAACCACTTTCTGACTTCTGTTGGGCTTACTTGAAAGAAGCTGTGGCTGAGCAGTTTGCATAGGATGAGAAATTACCTGCAAGTTGGTGCCTTTGCTGATAATTTCAGCAAAGAAGCTAAAATTGTTTGTATAATGATAAAACTACCCTGCCACCTCTTGATGTATGCATTGAGGAACAATACAAAGAAATGCACTAGGATCCTGACCAGTGCCCTGAAGACTCCCCCAAATTACTTAATGTCTCCATGAATCAAAAATGATACTTCATTAAAGAATCTTCTTTAATACAATTTGTTCCACACGAAACCCTTCGCAATCTATTTGAATTGCCCAGATTGTTGTGATTATACCAGAACGCTCCGTGCCAGGCAATCGTCAACTTTCTGGTATTCCACATTTTTCCTGCGACCAAGAAAAGACTGAAACTGAAGCTGTAAGTTTGTTAGCCTTTATGACTGAGTCAATACCTTCTCAGTTATTTATGCCTCTTCAGTAGGTTAGCTGCTTTTTTTTTTTTCTGTAACTTAAGCATGGCTCCCATTTGAGCCTAGCAGACATATTTATGCCTCCATAACCTGTAAATCAGAGTAATGCCTGAATCCCTACAAAAGCATATATGCACTAGAGAATCTAGAGATGGTATTTCAGTGATGGGTTAGTTATTACTGAACACTTAAACAAAAATACTTCATAGCTAACATTTGGTAAAACTCAACAAATATTAACATATTAGCAATAAGTATTTCAAATGTAAGGGTGATAATGTTATTTCAGAATGTATATATTGAAACACTTGTGACTTTTTAAAATCTATATTTGAAAACTCATTTAAGCAGTCTATATAATTAAAGCTATACTTTGTAAACCAAAGTTGTCGTTCTATTTTATTCTTACATGTTGTTCTTAACAAGATAAGGAAAATTATTGTGAAGTCTCTGCAATTCATGTTTCTCCAAAACTGCTTTTGCTGAAGTTACATCAACCTGCTTGCCAAAGGGCAGAGTTTTGAAGATTAGGGGTTGGAGTTTAAGTTAACCTCTGGTGGCACTTGGGCTAGAGGAGAGCTAGAGAATATCCCATAGCCACAATTCTAAGAAGCAAATTTAAGGAAGGCTGAAAATAATGAGTATTATACGTTTGATACTTTTGAACTGATACAAACCTGTGTAAGGAAGTAGCATGATTAAAGAGCTGAATTGAGGCATAGTAGTTAAATATTTTTCTAAAGAAGTAAACAAGGTTAGCAAAAGGTATTTAAGATGGTATAACTTCAGTTGTTTAACATTCTGCAGACTGTTTTCTGAAGAAACTTTTTGTGTAAAGTGATTTTAGAAAAAAGCCTTAAATCAATTGTCTTTTACACCACTGCAGGTATACTTTTATGTGGAATGAAGAAGAAAGCGTCTAGCTTACAGACACTTGTTAAAATAAGGGATAATTAATCAGTAGTTATATATGTCACAGAATAACAATTTCATTAATAGGGATTGTGAATTTAACTGCTTAAGAATTGTGAGGAACTGGGGGGGGAAAAAGATAAAACCTTCCCTTTTTACATTCAGTGTCTCAGCAGCCACAGTGCTTCCACCACCTTAGGAACCTCTGACCACATTAAGCTCTTCTGTTCTGCCTGTGTCATCAGCTAAACACATCCCTCTACTCTTAAGTTATAGCCAAAATCATTCTGAGGTGTTCCGATTTAGGACATGCTGACACAAGGAGCTGGTGAGTATGGGAAGGTTGGTTTGAGTGGATTGTGTCAGCTGTACTTGTCCTCCTTGATCTACAGCAGTTTTGTAGTGATATGGTACTAACCCAGAAAGCTGGAAAGTCCTAACCACAAGCTAAATACTATAAGCAGAGAATATTCCAAGTTGCTCATTATTTGCCATCTGTTTTGGAATAGAAGATGGAGGGAGCATTTCAACTTGGCTGCACAGTCATCAGATATATGTAATACTTTCAAGGGAAGAAGTCCATTTTTAAGAGACTTATTTTTAAAAGCTTCCAACAGCAAAGAACTTTTAAAAGTATACATTACAGTATACATTAAAAAGTGTCAGTAATACACATCTAATATACCCAAATTTTCATGGATTTAAACTCGTTATCTGGGGCATGAATTTGTAGGCATGAAAACTACTGCAGGGTGTTGCTGGAATAACTGTTGAATGCATCTGTTAATACTAATGATGTTCTACTAGTAAAGTACATATTGTTTGTTTAAACAAACTTTTTTAAATCTCATATTTTAATCTCATTTTTTTTAATCACCGTATTCCTCATTTTGCAGGTGAATGGGATTGTAGAATGCATAAAGGTCAGTTTCTTAAAGGTATTGCAGGCATTTTAAATGCATGTAGATGCCCTTAGACTAGACGCATATCTGTATTTTTGTAAGTAAAACCTCAAAAAATCATCAAAGGCAAAACCAACATCTGGACATGATAGTAACTTTATAGTGAAGTCCTGGTTTAGCACTTGTAATCATTAATCTGTTCCCTCTCAAGTCTTGCTGTTCAGCTACATTTGAAAAGAAAATGGATGGTTCTTTTTCCAAGCTGAGTCTCTTCCTCTCTCTTGTTTTTCTTTCCCGTGTGTGTTATTTACACCAGTGAGTAAGTGTATAGTTTGACGTTCTGTGAAAAAAAAATTAAACTATAGCCTGTATTTGGAAAAAGAGAATATCACTAAGATCAGCACTTTGGGTTGTGTGTGATCAGGTCAGTTTTGCTTTCCATAGTGTTACGTGGCAAGAAACTGAAGTTCATCATGGGCTTAATCTTTCTGGAAGTCTAGTTTTCTCTCTGACAAGCTGATCCGAGGTCACAGTCTTACAGTGACTCTGTCCGCAGAATGGGACAGGCATTTTCTTACTCTTCAGAAAATTTGGCGTCCCCCTGTTGAGACGCCTGCAGGTCAAATGCCTGCACTGGTGTCCAGTGTTGCTCTCCTGGTGCTCTGTGTGATGGTCTCTCTGTTCCTGCCACTTTGCAGGAAAACAGGAGCTGCCACGTCATCTGGGGCCTGTGGCTTGCTGCATTTTGCAGTTCTGTCTCTGCTAAAAGTCAACACTGAGTGCTTTATGGGAGCTCTGAGGGGCACCACAGTGTTCCAGCAGTCCATTTTCCTGCACCAAGACTACTCCAGCCATGAGCAGAGATTGACGTTCAGTACTAAATTACAAGTTTGTTTGTGCTTCCAAAAATATTTTAATTAATTCAGGAAGCTGTGGATATTCCTGCTTTGTGTTTGACTGCCTAACTTTGCTAATACTATATTTTTTTAAAGGAGTTCCGCGGGCTTGTTCATTATGAGGGTAACTAAGCAGAAAATTAAAATAATACTACCCACTCATGCAAAAAATAAGTGACAGAAACAAGCTTAGCGTAGGATGTGTCACATTCTGAAGAAACACATCTAAATGGCCGTAAATTGAAATGCACATCATTGGGCAAGGACAGATGTAGCACAAAGCACTCAGTTTTATTTGCTTTTATTAAAAAAAAAAGGCTGTGTCTTGACCTTAAACTAGTGGATTTATTTTCTCATTCACTATATTCCCCATTTTCAGGCTAATGGGTAGAAAGGAAGATTCTGAATAAACCTTCACTTTGCAGACAGTTGGTTTTCATGGCTTCAGGCTTCAAAATTGGTGCCCTCTCCCTGAAGGAAGGAAGTGGTAAATAATAGTATTCTCTGATTTAGGTAATACACTTTTTGCTTCTCAAGCTCTTGTATGTTCTAGCATATGTACTCTAGAAAGTTCATCCTGGGCTTCATTATGGCCTGTCCTGGTCTGTAAAATCAGAAATTGTGGTAAAGTAAATGCTAGACCAGTCTTATACTAGACAGAGCATGTATCTCTGTGCTGAGAACACAGGGCAGAAGAAAGGCATCTGAAAGTAATTTTTTACATTTATGTGAACAGTTCTGTTTATAGTTGACTACCATCAACGGTTTAAAAAATGTTATCCTTTAAGTCACTTGTAGTGGTGAGAACTTGAGTACACGTGAATTAACCTGCTGTGAAGAGTTGGACAGTGGAAAAAATTTCTAAGGCCTGTTTTAAATAATAACTCTCCTAAGAATTGTGATTATCCTTTCTGCTTTCGAACAAATGACCTCTAGCATTCAATTGACTCCATGCTCCCAACAGATTACATAATGCTGGTGTGATTTCTTATAGCACAGTCTATTGTTTTTATTGTTACTGCACCATTTTTCTGGGACACGGGGAATCCTTCCCCAGTGAGAGCTAAAATGTTCATGATGAACATCTTGCAGTGTTGGTTTCTCTTTTCTGCTTCCCCACAGCTCTTTGAAAAGTATGCTTTTGTGTGCTGAGATGATTGTTTGCTCTTCTGGATCCAGTTTACCTACTTTTAAAGTAGATCAGAAGTAGGGAGGGGAATGAACAGAGAACATGAGTTGTCTTTTTCTCAGTTGTTTCATCATTTGCTTTTTCCTTGGTGACAGCCAGTATTTTTGTGAAAATTGATTAGGTGAAAAATGATTCATAATGCTTTATCCTGTGTTTGTTGTGGTTTAGGGAACTGATATCAAAAGCTTTCCTGCATGCACAAGAGCATACGTCAAGAAGATAATTTCAAAACAGCTGAATTCAGTTAAAATATCATGGGTGGGAGTTTATTAGTAGTACTTTTCTTACTAAAACTTCTCCTTGCCTCTGACTTGGCTTTTGTGTTTGCCTCCCATTCTGTCGTAAACGTGAGGCTTTGTTACTGTTCTTCCAGCTTCCTGGCATCCTTGCTCTTCAGTCATTGTTGAGCTGACCTATTACCATATTTTAAAACAAGCTCTCTTTTGAGCTCTTCCATTTTAAAGGATGACTCTGTGATGCGCTCTGCATATTTTAATTGTGAAAAGTGTTTCAGCCTTATTTATTATGGAAAACCCATCACTTTATGCATGTGTCTGTCCTTAGTTTCCCTCAACTTTCAGAACCTATTGGCTGGTTTCAGTCATGTTTGGGTAGGGAGGAGAGGAAGCCATCCCAAAGAGTAGAGTTCTTATGGGTTTGATAAAAATAAATAACTAAGTAAAAAGGGGAGATGGTGTAATAGTATTTGAGCTGAAGCATCCCTGGCTGAAGCCTTCTTAGACCTCAAGTGGTCCATACCAGAAAGAGATGTTACCCAGTGCCCATTCATGCTTTTCCCCTAAGGTTAAGCCCTCTCATCCAAAGCCTTTACACTCTCCGGTTACGGCCCTAACTCAACTATAGGGTTGTCAGCTGGATTTTCTTTATTCAGGCCGTGTGTCAATCAGCAGAACACCACACTGATACATTGCCAGTGAGATGATAACCAGGTGCAACCAGTCTGACCAGCAGGTAGAACCTGAGGTGCAGTAAACAGGGTTTCCATTTTCCAGGGTCTCCCGTAGCTTTTTATGAACATAAGGCTGTGAGGTATGTAGCCCTGCTGTAGGAAATATACACATGAGCTTGCATCTTAGAAATCAAAGCCAGTCAGGCACATGCTGGAGCTCCCTAGGAAATCAAATTCTGTTCATTTCCCTGAACTTCCAGCTCTAAGTATACAGTTACCGGAAAACATTTCAAAATGTGACCAGCTTGGATCAAGAGAGATGCCATGCTTTTGTGGTGACTGAAGCTTTGGCAGAGAGGACAGGAACAATAGGACAGTTCTCTTTGGGAATTATTTATATTGTGCTCACAAGTGGACCACGCTGTGCTGGTGTTGTGTAAGGCAATCCCCAGGAAATCAGGTGGGAGTACAAACTTTCCTTTTGCCGTATAAACAGCGAGGGTTGCATAACTGAACTTGTCTTTCCCCCGTTACGGATGTTTTTTTCCATTTCAGTTATTGTGTCTGTATCGTCATACATATCAGCACACCCTGCACTAGCTGTTTTTTCCAGGACCTGTCTCTCCTGGGCATCCATCCCTTTGCTCCATTACATGCTGTTACTCTCTGCAGGATGTCCAGGCGTTGCAGTGAGCCTCAGCCACCAGCAGCACCAAGAGCAGCTACCCATTGTCAGGCCCCAGCTGGCTGCTGCTCCCTGTGTTGCTAACCTCACCTCTCCCGGGGGCTGAATTGCTCAATCTTGCCCAAGTATTTGACACTGGATTCCTTTGTCAGATGCCTTTGCTAGGACAGTGTGATAAGTAATGGACACGCTGTCAGTAGTGGGCTTTGCCAGCTGATATATAGTGGGGCTCTGCTCACCCATAAACATGACTTCAGGAGCTGTGAGCCCCACGTTCCCCTGAAAGGGCCTCCTTTTTCCTTTTGAAAAGAGGTTATGGTTTGTGTGTGTGTGTTAGCTTTTAGTATGTCTCTGTTGGGCAGCTAAACTGCCCTTTTAGTCACACACTGAGCACATAATCGGGGTATGCCCACAATTAACGTCACACAATCAGTTCAGGTAGCAGCCATGCAATTTCAAATGCCTTACTTCAGCCGTTTTCCAGTATGCATCCTTGTTGTGTGAGACTCCTTATGACACAGGAATCATCTGCCAAGAGGAATGACCTGTCATATGAGAGAAACTTTGATCAGCAGTCATTTGTCTCATCCGTTCCAGGTCTCATATCTATCAGTTTCAGGTAATTGTCCACCAATGCATTTTATGTCTTTTCTCCAATAACACATGCACCTCAGCTTGGCTGGAAGATAGACAGCATTTCTGATTTTAGGTTTGCACAGCAAATTTGTTTTCGTGCCAGTCTTCACTTAATAAGTTTGCTTGACCTTTTTTTCTCTAGCCTACATATGAAAACACAGTGAACTGGGGAGAAAAAACCATTCATTGATGTTTAACTTCATTGTGGACAGAATCTTTATCCTTAGATCTTGAAAGTTTTTATTACATAAGCTATTTCACGTCACCAAAAAAATGCATCCATGCGCACACATTCTCACATACACACTCCTGACTTCCCAACATGTTTATATTTTCAGTTCCAATTTGTAACACTTCATCTGTTCCTGAGCAGTGCACATTCTTTATTTATGTTCAAGATCCAAGAAAACAAAATTCCTTCAGACATCTTTCTGAATTAGAGAAGAAATTACAGTGAAAAAAAGCAAAACAATTAAATTCTCCCCTACTTATATGAAAATTTTACTGAGGTTTGTTTTGTTACATAGTGTTATAGTGAAAACAGATGCTATTTGAAACTTGGCTTTGAAGCAGGCCTCTCTTCAGCCTCCACAGGCAACCAGACATTCCCCCTCTGCACATCACTTCCAACAGCTCTTTCATGCAAAACATTTCCCTGTTCATCCTCCAGACAAATTATAATTGCTGGTCTTAAGTTATATGTGTATTAACAAAATGAATTGTTATCAACCCCAGATCCCACTCCTCTTTCTAAATCCTTTATTTCATAAAGATTTAAATGAAACGAAGAGGGAATTCATTGCATGTCTTTCTTTTCCTTCAAGAAGTCAGAATGGCTCCAGTGGGATCAGCCCCTCACTGGACAGCAGCAGATACAATTAGCCTGTGTGCCTTGCCTGATGCCCAGGCAGAGCGAGCAGAGGTTCAGCAGCACTGCTGACACCAGAAGAGCAAACCTTGGATATACCACCCCTAATCTGTGTTCTTTGTGAAGTGACTGTGAACCATTTAGCAAAATGTTTAGCTTGTTTTGATAGCTGGACTAAATTGTAAACAAATGGTAACCACATGTTATTCACAGCAGAATAATTTTGCTTTGTTTGGTATTATGACACCATTTACACAGTATTTTTTGCAACCTTAGTGACCTACATGAGGTCTTTGTCTACAAGGACGACTCTTTTCCTTAAAAAACAAAGAATTAACAAAATAGGTTGTGGCAGGTTTTGTTTTTAACTACAGCAGCCGGTAATTTGATGGAAAGCCCCCCCAGTAAACTTCTTCAGTGTTTTCAGAGATCAGAAATTCTCTTACTGGTGTCAAAAGGGGCTTCAGAAATACTCGGACTTGTTATTGAAGTTCATTAAGTCATGGAGTGATGGCAATACACATTGCTATTCCCCCTAATTCCTGCCATCACAAACTATTTTCTGGCTTCTCCTCACCTTGCTCTGAAGCATTTTTTTCTTAGGTTTAAAGTGGTTTTTTACTCAAAATGTGGGAAGAAAGGGGTACATTGTGATGAAACCTGCTGTAAAATCACTGCCACCATTACACTGCCGTTACAGCTTTGGTCTATTTGCCTTTAGGCACAAGATCAGATGATTCTAGATCAGGAAAGAAGAAATGGGGAAGGGAAAGCCACATAAAAGCTTTTCTCCTCCCTGGCACTTCCATTCAAAAGTCCCAGAAGAAATCAGATACATTAGGTCAGCCTTACAAAAATTGTTCCTTAACAAAACAAGTGAAAAAAACCCCGTGACCCGAGCGCTAGGGTGTTCAAAATCTGAATTATTTCATAGTAATGTTGGAAAAGTATTAGCAGAATAATGTTGTGGTTTGGTGGTTGTTTTCACAACAAGACAGTTTTGTAAAGTTGCATGAGAGGAAACAGAAACCCCTTGATTATGATTTGTAAATAGAAAACATCCTAAGACTGCTGTCCCTTTCCTCTTCTCCTGGGTCATTATTCTAAAGAAGCCACCTGTAATTCTCTTTGTAAACGGTCTGTTCTGCATGTGAAAAATGGAAGGAAGAAAGGAGGAAAAAACCCAAAACAACAGCAACAACAAAAAAAAGCACAAAAAAATTGCTGAACAGAACACAGTAAAGTAAGTATTTTTCAAAATGTTTAATTTTCAAGAAGGGATGTCTCCAGTTCTTGATTCTCTAGTATGCAGGGAGGAGAAAGTTACAGCTGCTTTAACCACTGTCAGCTCCATTTCACTTCCAAGGTACTTATATATTGAACTTAGAGTTAAGCTGCAAATATAAGAAACACCAGTGCTAGTATTTCTCAGTGTTTCTCTATGATTTTTGTGCCTTTTATGTGGATGCTTTTTCAGTGAAAGACAAAGAATACACCATGAGCAAGAGTTTTCCCCATAGTTAAATCAGTCACTGAGATTAAACAAAGGCTAAAGTTCAGGAGTCTGACTTAAGAGCCTCTTTCACTTCTACTGCCCTTAATGTTTTGTCTTACAGACTGTCATATTTTTCATTCTTTCTAAACCCTTTCTGCATGACATTAATTTGCATAAACTGTCCCATGGCAATAGCAGGAATAATATTTAGTTCTCTAAAGCAAAGCATTCACTCATACTTCCCAAAAGTATGTCAGCTCTGAGTGCAGCTGGTCAAGATGCCACTTGAAATTCCTGCCTGCTCTCCTACACCGTGGTGGTGAATCTGAACTGGCTGCAGTAGCTTGAGTCAATTTTCAGTTCATTTTTCTTCTATAGGAATGGCTGGAGCTCCTGGAGGAGAAAGGCTGACCTGCTCGGTTTGCTTCCTCTTGCTCTTTCTTGATGCCTCACTGACTTTCCTACTCCCCTCTTTCTATACTTCTCATCCCCTGCATCCATTTCCTGCAAAGTGCCAGGAAAGGATTTATAAAAATTTCAGACCCACTTAGAGCAGATTTTCAGACCTGCCATGTTCCAACCATTGGGACAAAATATAGGACAAAATATTCCACACCAGATGCCCTGCTTGGGATGACTTCTTTCTGAAACTTCTCATTCAAAATTCCTTCTTGAGAAAGCCAGGGGAAAAAAATTCAGTTGGGGTTTTTTTTGTATCTTTAAAAATTAGTACTTCTTAGAAGTTTCAGTGTTCCCTCGTTTAGATCAGAGGCAAAGCTTTTGCCAGGGAGCAGCAAGGGCAGGTTCCCTTTCCCTTAGGGAAGGCAAGACAGGAACTGAGGCTGGTGGCAAGGCAGGAGCAGAGCTGGTCAGCACTGGACAGGCCCACAGCCCATGGGGAAAGAGAGGCAGGGTCCAGAGACTGGAGCCAAGTTGGACCAAAAGTCCAGATCACAGGCAAGTCTGTAGTGGTGATCGGGTTTGAGGGTGACTTTGCAATTCAGGTTCCACTCCACTGTGACAAACACAGAGTTATTGCACATTCCAGTGATCACCACCAATATTCATAGCGTGGAGGAAAGTCTGAAGCCAAGCTAGAAAATCAGACCTGAGGGTTTTCTTAAAGAGTTTCAAGACCAGTCATTTGCTTCCTCAGTTGTCTCTCTCCTCCCAGTGAGGTCCAGCCCACCAGAAGTTTACAGCCTTCAGTAAAATCTTTGCAAGCCCTATTTTTCTCCTTGTGCAGAGTGAGGACAGTGCCCCTGGCAGCACCCAGCCTGGCCCCACAACAGCGGGAGTGAGAGGGACACAGGAGAGGGATTTCCCTGTCTGTTTCTGCTACAACACTTTCTGCTGAGCTCCCCTCAGCTTAAAAGCATCGGAACACCATGTACAAGAATCATGGAAGTAATGACTCAGGAAAGATAATGAAATGGGAGGTTCCCTATGGAAATACAGAGCATAACTGCAAAATTAAAACACAAATGGCAGTGCGCTTGCAGAGGAATCTCAGGTTGTACTGTTGCACAGGTAGCTTTAAAACTGACAATTTACAGCTTGCATGTTTAGGGGATAAAAACACATAATGGTCTTAAAGCTCAGTTTTGGCCTGAAATTGTAATACGTATATGCAGCAGAGACTGAGAGAAAAAGATTGACTCATTCTTCTTCTGTGAGGAGGGATAGTGTGGAAAAGATACCAAATAACACCTAATAAAAAATAGGCAGTGTTGCATATAAACTAGATGTTGGGAAGAGGTCTGGTAAAACTTTATTTTTTGGCATTAATAGTACACTCTGAAAGGCTCTCTGAATATTGGAGGGGTTTCTTGACAGAAAACTGAAAACTCCAATTGTAATAAAAGGAAATATTTTTCTGACAGAGCAGTAAAAAGGTGCAACGACAGATGCCCTGATAAATATACCCAGTTACCACAGGCACCTACAACGCATCCTCTAAACACACTTTTTTGGCTGGTGAAGTGGAAAAATGGGCAAATTCAGGATTAAAGAAAATTCTATCCCACTTCGAATGTCTGGAGAATGCCTGAACGGTATAAATTGTGTATCTTGGCCATCTCCAAATATATAGGCAGGCACTTGAGGCAATGTGTTAGAACTGCATTTCCTCAGAGGCAGAACTCAGTTGCAGCCGTCAGTAAACTTGTATTTTTCCATCTGACGTGGTTCGTAACTTGGATTCCTGATGAGGAAAAAAGATACTGGCAAATAATTAAACACAGAAGTGGTGACATACATCCCATGTGGTAGCAAGTTTTCTCTAATTGATTAGCTGGAACCATGGAGATACTAAAAGTTAGTTTTTCCTTAAAAACAAAACACACAAACAAATAAACAAGTGATCTACTAAAACAATTACCAGTATGACTCTGCATCATTCATCTGAGTGCTACAGGGGCAGTAGCTTGAATTCCACAAATGCAAAGATGTTCATTTATGTTTGTGCAGATATTTTGTGTTCTGTAATTTCAATTTAACTGACAAAGAGAATGTTTGAAAGATTTAATGGAAAGCTCTGGAAAGAACACTTTTTAGCCAGTTTTCTGGTTTGAAAGACTTCAAGCTAGTTGAAAGGAGGTATAACTGATTTGTATGAAACTTTAAAACAGGGACTTTTGTCACATTCCTTTTAGAATATTACAAACCTTTATAGTCAGTCAGAAAGATTTGTGTAAAGCTGCAAAGATCACTTCAATGAAGATATATATTTTATTCTCTTTATGTTATACTGTGAGTTGTTTTGGCTTTCTTTTTCATCCCAATCCTGTCTTAAATTAAAAAATAGGAGTGGAGAGATTCATATTTGTTTTCGATATGTAGCTTTTTAGATTAATTCGCACTTAATCCAGAGGCATTTTATTCCCAAAGAGAAACTGAATGATCAAGAGAGCCCATAATTTGTCTCGTATTTGAAACATGCAAATAGGCAATATCATAGACTCTTAGAATCAAAGAATGGTTTGGGTTGCAAGGAACCTTGAAGATCACCTAGTGATCTTCCAACTCCCTGCCATGGGCAGCGACACACGTCACTAGACCAGGCTACTGAGAGACCCATGCAGCCCGCCAGGGACGGGAGTGCTACATGATTCATGTTGTGTGATTTTCCCTATTTTAAAAGCTGTGAGTCTTTCTAGTCTTTATTAACACCATCAGGATAAGATCTGCAACATCTGCTTATTAACTTCCCCTGCCTCCTTGTGGTAAAAAAAGGCTTGTACTTGCAAAAGGATGGATTGGATTGCACACTGGAAGACATTTCTGATTGACAGAGTTCTACTGATTATTGCATCCATTCCTTTTCTTCTCTACTTGGAAGTTGATTTGACACATGGGAGAGAAAGATGCAGGGAAAAAGAGGAAATATGTGTGTTGCAGTATGAACTTTTTTATTCTTTACATCACTCACTCTGATCTTACACACATCATGGCAGGACGGAAAAAGATAGAGCAGCCTAGACCAGCATGGTAAATGCTCTTTGAGGTCCCCGACACATAAGGGTAGAGCAGAAAGTATGAGCTCCAGCTGAGCAAACCTTTGTCCTACATCAGCACTCGTGTACCTGTGGCCAAAGGCTGCCTGCTCCAAAAACTTCCTTAGTATCACCTGTTTTAAAATATCAAGTATATAATGCCTAAGCTGTTTCAAAAGTGCAGGCATGCTACCTAAATAGAAATTATCATGTCTGACTCTTTCAATATATTTAGGTGAATATATGACAAAATATGAAATTCTAGATATCATGTGAGGCAGGGGCTTTCCTGCTGTCAGATCATTGTAAGGAACTTTAAAAAGATCTAACATTAAATTTTCATTTTTGTTTTCCTTAGATGTCCTAGCTGGGCAGCATTCAGTTCCAAAAGTGTCTGGTTTTGGTACAAATGAGTCATAAATAAAAACTTACTGTAGAAGCTTTAAAGCTGGCGTGTAGTTTTCCACAAAGCAAAAATCATAAGGAACTTACTCTCGAAGTGGTGCTACAAATACTAGAGTAAATACACAGGGTGATTGTGGGGAGTTGGGCTGGGAGACAGACACCACCTCAGTGCAGAAGGCTTAATTTAAGGGGGGGAGGGGTGTTCTTTTTTTTTTTCTTCTATTTTGCTTCTTTTGAAAGGCAATCTGTCCAAAGATGCTCAAAAAATCACATTCAATTCAAAAATTCAAATTTGAAATGTTTTCATTCCTTTGTTACTGTTTGAGTCAGAGATACAAGATCAAGAACACGTGGTGAGAGGTGCCAGCAGAAATGTGGCAGAGGAGTCAGTAAGAAAGCTTTAGTGATAGGGGGAGAATCAGATTTTGCTGCTTTATGATAATAACTGAGGACTGGAAACAAGCCTTTGTATAATTTCAGATTTTCCACATTTCAGACTTTTCCAGCCAGTTTATGGTTCCTGTACTCCACTTTCTGCTAAAAATAACAATAATTACCTCCCACTGATTTTAATTCACCAAAGGCAGGAGAAGTTGGAGTCCTCCTTGCAGGCAGGCTGCAAGCAGTTGACAGATTTTGAGCTGCCATTTGCAGGGAACAGAGCCGTACCTGAGGTTTATAGAGGAGTTGTGCTACTTAACCAAGCCAAGTGTTGTCAGGAAGACACTTAAAACAGCAACAAGGACCAAGAAAGGGAAGTTAGAGGAGAAATAATGCCAGGTCTTGCACTCCAATAGTCTGGTGTGCCAAGACTGTCGTAGGGATGAACAGAAGTGAGGATGAAGGCAGCAGTAAGAAAGACTGGCTTTTTTTCATGCTGTCCAACAGCGACCCCTCTTTGGGATTTTGTCCTTCCTGTACTCAGCTTTCTCAAACGGCGTGGACCTTTCTGATGGCTGGTGTCCATTCCAGCCACAGTTTTATGGGAGCCCACTGGAGACACCCCCACGTATCCATCCGCCCGTCTCCCAGCAGGCTGCCCTCTGCTCTGCTTCTCATTAGCTGCTGCTGCCACTGGCCCTTCGTGTTCTCTCCTTCTTTAAAACCGCAGCTGAAACCTTGTTTTGGTGAACCAAGATAGAGTCAATGTAGCGTGGTTCCATCCTTCCTGCCACTGTTGGTCTGGCCAGACATGGAAACACCTGTCCTCCTTCATGTGTCAGCAACCCTGTGGAAAATAACCCCACTGACCTCTAACTTCAAAAGGGCAGGGATTCAGGGAGCAAATTCACTTTCCGGTTAAATGGAGTGAATCACTCAAATCCTCATTTCTCAGCTCTTATATTTACTGATCTGTCAGCATATTAACATTTTGGAAATACACTGTGTAAACTTTTACCCATTTTTTAAAAGAAATTATGTACACAGTGCAAAATAAAGCCTCTTTTCTCCTGGTAAAGCATTAGTCACCCATGAAAAACCTGTCTTATTTCTAAATTTCCTGCAGGGAATTTACATAATAAGGACCAAAAAAAATGCACTTCCTAAACTAAATGCTGTGGATCAAACTCAGTGAAACACTTAATTGACAGCAGAAAAAAAATTGCTTTTATGAAAATTAATTGAGAGAAAAAAATATTCCAAGTCAGTAATAATTGAAAATGTTAAAGTAATGAACTATTGTCAACATGCAGATTTTGTCTATTGAGAGCCCCGACCATCAGTGGTTCTGAGAATTTCTGTAGATGACTAATGGCTCACAAACTCTGATGGGGAATGACTTTTCAAGATCATAACTGAAATTATGACAATTTATAACTCGAATTTGTTTCTATATGATAGGCAGAAATATGATATCACTGTGCAATTATTTATGTATTGTTTGGTTGTGTCGGGTTTTTTTATCTCTAAGGATAACTGACATTCTGTATTTTTCCCTGATAAAAGAGTGTGAATGAGAGCAGTGTCTGCAGCTAAGACTAGGTGTGGATTTACTTGGATATGGAATTACTGATGGGCTTGACTTTCCTTTGAAACCTGAAGAATGCTAAGTCAGCATTGTGACAGCTGTGCCTCTGCTCACGTTTTGAACAAACTTTGTTTTGGATTCCTGGGCCTGATTGCTTCTTAGCTTTGTATTTATTTTACACTTTAAAGTTCGTGTTACAAGATAGGTGCTCCTGCCTCTTTTTTCTCCATTTTGTTAAAAATAAACAAATCTCAGCATCATCCAAAGTTCACGGAGTTTATAGTTTGATTTTCTTCATTTGGATGGCCTGTCTCCAGAAAAGTTCTTGGGTTTAGACATATTCTTTTAGAATTGATGGACTTTCCTGCCCAGACTGATGCCATTTGTTCTTCAAAAAGCCCAAAGTGATTCCTGTAAGGACATCTTTCCTCTTTCATCTCATGATGTGTAGCCTTGTGGTACCACCCCAAAAAACTCCCTCATTCCCAGGGAAGACTTTCCTTATCTTTAATAACTGTTCTTATATATTCCTTTCTGTTCTAGAGTAATTCTTTTCCGTCCTAGGGTAATTAAATATTGGTGGCTGATGGTGTAGATTTTCAAAAGAAAAGTTTGTCACCTGCCTTTGTTTGCTGCCTTGTGACTGCTACAACAACAAAAGGTTTGCCACAGAATGGCATTGGATTACATGTAACGTAACATGCTAGAGAGAAGTTCTTCACTGCACCTTGCACCCCTGTGCAGCAAGACTGGAAGATCTGCTTTCTGGTTGAGGGGATTGGTTACTCTATTCCCTGTGCCTCATGAACCTGCAGAGCAGATGTGCTCTGTTCTGAGGCTGCAAGAGAGCTGAAGTGCTGGGTAAGAGAGCAAAGCAGCTCTACTCTGCAGGATGCCCTCCTAAAACAAGGCATGAGCTTTGAAACCCATCTGCTTAGCAGCCTTCCAGGGCTTCTTCCACAAGAATATTGCAGCCTTGCTGCCCCAAATAGCTTCAGAAGACAGGAACTAGCAGTTTTCTTCCAGGCACATAAAAGAATTTTCACAATCTAATATATTCACAGTGTAAGTCTGTAGAGTTTGGTTTTGCCATCAAATCTGATGTACACTGGATTTTGTCTATCTGTTGTCTAGTTTTCTGCTCCCATCTAGTGTGATTTTAAACACAGTACTGATTAAAAACAAAAAAAAAGGGAGAAAACAACGATTTGGAGACCATTTCATGAAACCAAGACAAACTTCTACTAATTAGATAACATCAGATGGAAGAGTGTCAGTGATTAAAAAGGATACCTATGAAATCTTCCATCCAGGAGTCCTTACTGTTGAATCTGGATACATGCTCCAGCACATATTTAGAAAGTTCTGATAGGTACCTAATGAGGTAAGATATGTTTTTTGACACTACTCCAACAGCCAGGTCAAATAAGAACTCACATATGCAGGCTGGACAGATGAAGAGAGCTGTCCCAGACTTGTGCATCTGCAGCCTTATGAATGCTAAAGCCTCAGCCTGCCAGCTCTGCTGGGCATTTCAACACTGCTGCCATGAAGTTATCAGCAAGCTCTTTTGTGAAGCCTGTGGTTTTTGGCAGAGTGTAAATGAGCACAAAACTTATTTTAGCTTTGGCTCTGGTTTTTCTCCCACGTGAATACTTGTTTATCGGTCTTGCTTTACACAAAGCCCCATTTCTGGATAAGAGATTGAAAAGAATGACAAATGGGGTGCCAGTTGTAATCTGCAAATTAACCCAGAGCATCAGGGTGGATAGCCCAGGGCACATGGTGCCAACCCACCTGATCTCTCTGATACCTTACATTATGTCATTGTGTAGCACAGGTAGTTCATTCTTTTCAGGACAAGCTCATTTCTGTTTGTTGTTTCACAGCAGAACTCATGGCCAGTCATTCAAACATATGTAGGGTCAACAATAAACACATCTGTATTTGTAGGACCAAAGCCAGATTTTAGTCAATACTGTGTGATGACAAACAGAAAACAGAAGTGACAGGGACCAGCCTCGCCAGAAACATTTGTGCACTGGGTTCTCCAGTAGTCAGTAGATAAAAGCAGCATTGGCAACCACGGCTTACCTGCCTCACACGTTGCTGTCAACCAAAAATAGAAAGCAGTAGTTTTTTTCTGCAAATGTGTCTCAAAGGCATTGAGTAGATAAGCATGACAGGAACAGAATGTGATTTAAATTCAAGTAGAGTGGAAAGATTCCACAGGAGTTCAATGTTGTAGAATGAGTCCTCTTGTAAACAGCCTTCTTAACAGGGCAGATGCCGTGTAGCATGGCTAGAAGGTCTTGTTTTCCTCCTTAGGCCAAACTGAGTACCTGCAGTGTCTTACCCCTTCCCCTCCAATGAACCTGGAAAGGGTGACTGCCGCATAGCCCACTGCTCAGTCTGGTTCTCCCTCTCAGAACTGCACCATTATCACTCACGAGGAACCCATTAGTGTGGAAAAGGCTTTGAAACCAAAGCCTGTCTCTTCAGAACCCTGATCTAGGAATGCTTTAAGGGTATATGCCAGCTCAAGAATCACATTCATTTTGGTTCTGGGACTCAAACCACAGCCTCTGAAAAACAATGGAATTCAGGAATTCATGGCTTGTTCCAGAAAGTTAAGCAACAATCTCAGTTTTTTGCTAAAAGAAGGCTAATAAAGCTTGGTGTAACATCAGAGGAGCTCATTCAGCACTAATAACAATGCTTGTTTTCCTGAACACTTTAGCCTTAACACAAGCAGTTTCTCACTTCATAATTTTCCTTCCTAGGGCCTTTTTTTGGAATATCCTACAGATAGATGTCCTACCTAACAGGAGGCCCCTGATATTCTTTCAATTTCCAGCTATGTTTAAGTATTTACTGAGTGAGAACATTTCACCCATTAGGCAAAGAATCCTCTGTCTCTCTGTGTGGGATGTTAGATGTCAGCTGCAGTACAATCTGCAGAAACACACACTGTCTTAAGGGTACCCGGGCAGTAGGGTGATGGGCTTAGCCATTTCTGCGTTATTTGAAACAACCCTGTCCCTGTTGAGCAGTAGATGTAAAGAAATAATGAGCTGTGTACAAAGCAGTGTGTTATGTGCAGAGTGGAGTGGCACAGGAGAACTAGTTTTTATTGCACCAGCAGAGGAATTACCATGAACAATATGTAGAATCAAAAGCATCAGCAAACATGGCACAATCTCAAGGGAATGGACACTTCAGAGTGTGATTGGATTTGTATTTCAAGTTTAAGAGGATTCATTACAAAAACAGTTATTCCCATCACTGTAAAAACAGATGTAAGAAGTTGCCAGTTACTTTGATTTTTATAAACAGACAGGAAATACCAGAAGTGTAAATCATTCCAATTTGTTCTAGATCTTACACTACAGTCCTGATAAGGGCTGGTAGCTAAGTGGTGGGGAAAAAGATGACACCAATTGGAATTCTTTAAAAAGAAGCAGCTTTGAAAACAAAGTTAAAAAAAATAGTGGGGAAAAAAGTGACTCAAATGACTAGGTTTCTGAAAGGAACTTGCAGTGGAATTCATGTCCTGTTTGCAGTATCTGCTGTGAACTTCATCCTCTATAGCTTCCTGCTTGTACCCTGCACAAAGTGTATCTGCTGTAGCTGTAGGCAGCCAAAACACAGCCAGCTCTGTGTGCCTCTTCATGCTCAGCATTGGATAGAAGAACACCAGCAGTACATGAAGTTGTTTTAAGAACAGCTGTTTTGTGATTATACCTTAATTACTGGATTTTGTCCAAATTTGTGCAAATCTAAGATCAGTAAGTTGGTTAAAAAAATATTTTACAATCCTAGGAAGTTAAAGGCAGCAAAGAGGTCATAAATAAACGTTAAAGAATAAAACTGGATGTTGAAAAACAGACTCCCCAGATATGTTGGACAAGAGCCTATAAAAGCCTGCAAAAGAATTTTCTTCAAAACACTATGAAAATTAACAGGAAAAGCTCTATAGGAGATTTCATATTAATTATAAAGATGTTGTTTGGCACTTTCTGAATAATGTGTTCCCTTGTTGAAAGAAAATGACACTGAAAATTCACAACAACACAAAAAGAAATGATAAGGGCAGCAACAAACATGTGCTAAGGAGTGAGTTCAGATTAGCAGTGTTTTATGTTAAACAGTGGTTTAGCAGTAGACTAACAGAACTGTCTTCTATGTGGAGTATCTAGTAGATGAGCATTAATTCCATACAGATGTTTTAAGACTTCATTACATATTATTTGGTGGGTGATCCTTTAACCTTGTGGCTCTTCCTGTTGCATCAGCGTAGTTCTCTTCTCTTTTCTTCTCCCCAGACCAGTACTGGTCCATTAGACTCACCAGAGGTTTGTAGTTCTGCATCTGTTGTATTTTCAGTTTCACTGTTCATTTTGTTTGTTGGTTTTTGAATTTCAGTGATGAGTGTGGGGCTCCTGACTTAGGTTTCTGTTTTCCCATGGCTCCTTGAGATGTATTTCAGCATCCCTTAGGTGCTGGGAATGGAAAACCCATCTAAATCAAGCAAACCCTCCTTGCACCCACAGTGACACCCTTCTCAGGGTGTCCTACAGGACACTAGGGACAAAAGCAGATCACCACAAACATCTTTCCTGTGTAGCTCACTCCTCAGTGTTTCATTACAGAGACTCTATTCCTCTTCTGTGATTTTGCTGGCAAAAGAGCTGCCCTGTATTCCCTGTGGCACTGGCAAAGAAGCTGGTGTCTTCCCACCAGAAGCTATGTGGGGAACTTTACAAGCAAGCATAATCCCCTGTTATCCCAAATTCTACACTGAAAATCCACAGAAATGGGAAATCCTTCTGTTGAAATCTGTAAGCAGGAACCTCTTCTCCAGGTCCTGTGACTGCAGTTTCAGTATAACTTTGCTCCTATGAAACCTATCAAGGTATTGATCCTTAGTATCCAGAAAATGGGGGAAAAGTGCTTCCTGATCCTTCTATATAATTTGCTGTCATTTAGTGTAACTCTTAACAGGGTAATAAAGGAGTCTTTCTGTTTTTCTTTATTTCCGCTGAGGCCACCGATAAGTGGCATGTGTTCATTTCCACAGACTTTCAGGCAAACTCCTGTAGTTATACCTATTCCTTCTCCTTTTTTATTGTACAGGGACTCTCCTCTTTATTACCTGTTCTCTCAGCTTCCAATCTTTAGACCTGTTTCTGAGTCTGTGCGCCTTGAGAGCACTGACAAAACTGACCCAAACACATGGGAACTGCCAGATCTGGAACACGGTTACGTAATCTAGTATTCCAGATGATGACCCATCTCCAGCTCCCCTTGAAGAAAAAGCCATCACTAATTCCTGTTTTGCCATGCTGTTTAACTGCTACTGTGATTTATGGGATGCTTTCAATAACCCATCCATGGTATTGCTAGGATTTTGGTTCCCAAGATTTCTGTTTTTCCAAAAGCCAGAGGTATGCACAGAGGCAGCGTTTCTGTTCTTCCTAGAAATCCATGAGAGCCTTATCTGTCCCCAGCCCCGAGCTGAACACCTGATGTCCAGTGCTTTCTGCTCTCTGAATTTAACTGGGTGGTTTGAGAGTCAACCCAACCCCCTTTCACCCTTCAAGCCCTACTCAAGCAGACTCAGTGGTCTGCAGGATTGCATTTTTGCTCCAGAAATTGTTTTCTATTTGTCTGTTTGTGCCTTTTTCCATGGTGAATTTTTATCTGACAGTGCAATGAACAGTTTCCAATCCTGTCTTTCTTTAGTTTCCTCTCACTCCTCTTTAGTCTTAACATTGTTAAATATTTTTGCAACCAGAAGGTATTTTTGGAGTGAATATACTGCCATGACTCTCTGTTTTCAATGGCAACACTCAGTTCTGGCTGCCACGAGCAGACACAAGATGCCATGTAAAACTGCAAGTTGATTTTTAAAAAACATGATTATATAATGTTGTACCATTCCTTTTGGTTGAAATTCCAGGAAAGTAGCAATCAGGATTTTGTATTGCCTACACTAAACAGTAAGCATGTTTTAAATTCAGTTCAAGACTAAAGAACTATGTGAATACAATAATAGTGTTCAAATTTTAAAGCTGTTTTGGCAAGGAGGGGTACTGAAAAAATGTCAGCTTTACCCTTTGACAGCACTGGCAATCACCCTTTAAAATCTGCTATAATACTATAATTACCCCAAGTATTTGGTTTAAACACTTTTAAGCTAACCAGCCATGCCAGCTGTAGGCAGGATCTGAGCTGAGAGTTGATTTTGGTCTGCAGTCAGGTCAGAGAGCACCCATGACTTACTACCTGCATACGTTCAAATTCCCCAGACATCAGATTGAGACCACAAAATGGAGGAAAGTAAGGCTAATTTGTTGACTGTCATGAAGAAAGATGATTTCTGGAACAGAATCACAGAAACCACATCCTAATACTAACATACTAAGAGAGCTGCTTGCCTACACAATTTGTGTGAATTGAGTATTAGGTAACACAGAAGGACAAAGGGAGAAATAAGAAATGGCGCCATCTCCGTGCCCCCAAAACCCAGAGGAAGCCATGCCAATGGAAAGCTTCCACACTCCTGAGAAAACAAGTGCTTGCTGAAGCTTGGCTCCTGGTTCCTCTGTTGCTTCTAAGACTGTTACAGCCACGTGGGGATGTCTCAGATCTTGCCACAGTGCCATGATCTTTACACACAATTGCACTGAATTTCAAATTAAATTATCAGAGGCTTCATCAGAACTACATCCTGTTGTATTTGTGGTACTGGTTCTGAGACCTTAGGTCTAAATATTTCACTTTGAAGCCTCTGTTTCTGTTTCTTCAGTAAGGAAACAAGTTGGGTTTAAGGAGCAGAGGCAGAACAAGCAGTCTTAGAGCTTGACGTCTCCTCCAAACTTCTTACACGGAGATAACTTGCTTTCCAAATTAATCCCTGAGATTATTCTGCTGACACCAGACGCTATCGAGGAAACATCCCCAGACTCTATGAACAACATATGCAGTTGCTGAGCAGAGCAAGAAATACTAACAATCAAAGCCAGTAGAAGGTTTGGAATCTGATTTTAGTTGGTTAAAAGCAAGAAGATCACTTTGCTTTCAAGTGAAGGTTCTTATCTCCTATTGAATTTGGATCCTCAAAGGTTAAATAGTTCTCTATACTATAAAAAGAGGGTTATTTCATCAGGAGGAATTTCTGTACTTTCCAGTTTTGTCTGAAGAGCAAAACTTCTGGTAAGAATTGTTCCTAAGCAGTAAAGACAAGATTTTATATGTAATCCTATTAAAGGTTCAAATGTGCATAAAATTCTATTTATAACTTTTTAAAGGAGAAAACACCCCCAAATTATTTTATTATCAAAAAATCCTCTTAAATAATTCAATCCAGAAGAAAAACCTCCATGCAAACCATCTAATGTGTTTCAGCCACTTGATGCAGTGTGAGAGGAAGGAAAGATACCTCTTTGCATGGAGATTCATCAGCTGCTAATACCTCTAATAAAAGTAGGGCTACAGAGACTGTTCCTGGAGATCTCATGATGAAAGTCAGGATGTTCTTCAGAGAAACCTTCTTTGAAATGTACCTTCCACTTACAATGAATTTTAAGAGTGTGTACTGGGAGAGGATTCGTTGTGGTGTGAGAAAGTTCAGCTGTGTTAAAGATGTCTGTCAATAGTGAACCGTTCATACTTTGTCAGAGCCCTTTCTACATTTATCTTCCAAAAATCCATACAGCATTTGGTGGGAGTTTCTAGAGGAATATCCATGCTCGGTGTGGTTTATTTAAGACTGCGAATGCTGAACTTGTATCATTCCAGGTAAAATAACGTTCATAGGCCTGGATTATTGCTGCACTTCACAGAAGACAATGCTGACTGTTTTGTTAGGCAATGAAATAACTGGGAAAAAGACATTTTGCATACAAAGTGCATTTGAAATAGATATAGCAGCTGCTTTGAATTTTTTTACCACTTCACGTGTCACTTTTTTTGGGTGCAGACTGGCTGCAATTTTGAAATATTAAAATCTTGTTCTTTTTATATTGTTGTCTCATGAAAATAAGGTCTATATTGTCTTCTGATGCTCCCTTGCAAACTGACAGGATTCTGTTGAAGCAACTGAGTAAAACGTACCTTGCTTGCGATAGGGTAGGAAAAACTCCCCAGGAGAAGTGAGTTAGTAATGGCAGCTGGATGGCTGCTTGTGCCAGTGACAACTACAGCTAGTGGCTCCTTTGACTCAGACAAATCAATTTGAAATGGAAGTTGCTCTGAGACTGCATGTTGCAGTAGCAAAACATATTTACTTAGATGAAGGTAGTAGGGAATGGCGAAGAAACTTAGATCTGACTTGATTTCCACCAAATATAAGAAGCCATTTAACTGGGCCTCCAGACTACTATTAAAATTAGTTGAAGCTACCTACAAAGCTACTGCACTTGCTAGCCTGAACATGGGAAATAAACCCAGATCATGTGGTCTGCTAGTGCCATCTATTGTGTACGGGGAAAAATACAGATACCGCACATAGGAGTTGCCTCTTTTCTCCTTCAGATGAGAGAAATGCTCTTTCTGCATTCCAGTACCAGTGGAAAATGTAGTCAAAGCTCATTAAATCATTGCTGTTGTTTATAAAATACAGCAGGTGTTATTATTTATGTGTATTGCAGCAACATGCAGGACTCCAGCCACTGCCAGGTCTGACCATGCCAATACTTTTTGTGTCTGCACGCGTGGGCCATGTGGGCACTGGCACACACACAAATGCAATGAAAGACAGACCCAGCTGTGACAGTTTCAGTCAAAGCTATGGAGGTATTATAAATTAAAACCTATTGCTGCTTCCCTACATTATGTCGAATTTTTTCCAAATAAAGGAACATTAGCTCATCTTCCAAGGAAACAAACATTATCCCTTCTTAAAATACAAGCACCACATTGTCTTTCACTGTTTCTTGGAGGAGAACAGCTCTTCCAGCTTCTTCCATAGAGAATTTTTCCAGTGGGCATTGTAAACTGCTAGGGACAGTTCGCCAACCCCAAACATCCTGTAGTCTTCAAGCAGACCCACTAAAACCTGAAGGCTTGTGAAAATGTGGAGTTGATACTGGTACTAAGACTGTATTTACAGAGCAGTTTAAAGTACCAAGCTCTTGAATGTCTTTACAACTTCACACTGGAATATCCAAAATTCTCTGTTACCATGAGCCCTCTAATCTGCTTGAAAGTTTTTCTACCAGTATTAAGACCAACTAATAAATCCCTTGCTATCAAGATTATTTTACTACTGTCAAACATATGCTGCTGTCACAAATAAGGCAATATGCAAACTGAGCAGACCCAAAATTAGAATTTAGAATACCTTGTGAGAAAAGCCAATAATATGGTCATCACTGACTTAGTGCACACAGGAAGGAAAAGCAGTGCAAGTACAGTGTCCTAAGACAAAGAGGTTTAATGTATTTCAAGTTGATAGAGTTTCATCCTTACGTGATCGGGAACTGTGACATTCTATCTGTCTGGAACTGTGGTATTCTATCAGCATATTAAGTTGCACAACCTAGAAAACTTGAGGCTTTGCACTTTTGGAAGGAGTAGAATAATTTGGCATAACCACTAAAAATAACAGCAACTGACATGTGATTTACTGTAGTTTATGCAAAGAAATTTCTCAATCAGTCCTGATGGGCTGAGAGATAGAAAACATAATGCAGAGTAGATGATGAAAATATTTCTAGCATAGCTTCCAAGAAAAAAGACCCTATTTCTTGTTGCTAAAAAATACGAAAATATAGAAAAAAGGGCCTGTAGCAAAGCAACAGGAATGTACTGTGACATTATCTGTGCTAATCTGCAGAGATCACTTTTTTATAAAAAGTTAAAGCACATTACTTAACAAAAGTCAAGTATAGCTAAAATACCTTGCTAGAATAATATTTTTGCAATTGCTTGCAACTTGTCAACTCACACTTCAACTGAGAAAAATAATTAAGCTGTTGACTGAAAATCTGCCTGGAGCCAGAGAATAATCAAAGTGTTTTCAATAGTTGTTCGATGCACAAATAGAAATGAAACAATCCACTGTCTCTATCTGCATGTCATTGCATGTTAATGTTTTTGACCTAACATTTAATAAAAGGTGCACTATTGGAGCATTCTTTTGATCATGAATATAACTCATTAAAATGTATCATAGTAAAGCTCAGAAAAATGGAAAGGATTTAATTCAGTAGTTCTTCAGTACTTGAATTAACATGTTGATTTCAGCAAACAAGATTACCTTGATTCAGCCACTTTCTCTAATTTTTTTTTCCCTTTAGGATACTGTAAGTACTGTACAGGTTTGCTATCATTTGAAAATTCAGCTTCAAGCTTCTTATACTTTATGCAAGCTGAGAATAAAAAGCAATAAAAGAATAATACACAATGGACTAAGAAATATGGTCTTTTCTTAACATAGCCTTCAAAATAACATGCTGTCACTTTTTGTGGTTGATATACGTTTTCTTTTTGATCTTCACTTGAGGGAATGTGTGTCCCTTGCAGGATACATAATCAGCAAGACATAGGTCCTTCATTTAGTCATTATTAGATTTGATTTTTAACTGCTGCAAGGTAACCTGAATACCGTGGACAGCAAATCTGTGTGAAAAACACTTATACTAATTTTATTTGAAATAACTTATAAAGAAAACATCAACTCTTTAAGTTGTGAAACAGCTGAATTTAATGCAGTTTAAAATACACATTAAAAGAAATATCAACAGATGACTGATCTTAAGACATCACTCTCCAAAACACACATTAGTTTTATCCCGTGGATATTAGCAACTGAAAATCATCATTATTTTTGCATAAACTGTGATGGAGTGTGGCAAATGCAATTTTCAGAGACCTTAATTGACCGCCAAGTGGTTAATGCAGTGAATGGAGGTAATGAAAGGACCTTTTGCCTGCAGATACTTGTAACATCCGACTTCTCAATTAGTTTCTTTCCAAGTCTGTCATTACAGAAGTAACCCTATAGCAGGAAATATGCCATACCTTCACTACAGGTGCTCTCCACGTTTGTTTTTTTCTTCACTTCTTATATATGTAAAACTTATACACATATAACCAAACACCTGAAAACTACTGGTGTCTCAAGCTGGAAAATTCTGCTTTATATTAACCAAATTGTAATAAGATTTCTCTTTAGTATTTCTTGCTTAAACATAAATTTACATTCTATTCTCACTTCAATTTTACAATTCCTGTGGCCAGCAGTGCATGGAAGGGAAAAAGGGGCAGATTTTTACAATATGTATTGCAGTGATCACTAGAAAATATTTTTTCAAGTAATACAGTTTAAACTTTTCCTAGGATTTGTATTTGCAGTACAGTACCCAGTATCAAAACATGTAGCATAGTGTTGCCATCTGCTAACTTCAAATTTCTAGTCTTGAAAAAAAGATGCCCAGTTCTGGTCTCATCATCTTCCACAGCCCTTGCAACTTCACTGATAGGAATTCAGTTTTAGTAATTTCCATTGCCTTTACACTTTCCTGTTTGCAAAATGTACTTTCTCAAGTTTAAAACTAGTGTTGCTAATCAGGCTACAGCAAATTAAAAAGCACTGATACGTCCATAACAGAAGAGCTGAGAAGATCAAGTCCCTGAATGATTTTCCAGTGCTTCTAGGTATTGCTTTTATTACAGTATTTTTAATATACCAAACTGTATAAAAATTACAAAATATTGCAAAAAGGCAGCAGGAACATTGCTGTAAGTTTTAAAAATCTTTTAGTGGTTGCTGTTGCAGAGTTATTGGCATGGGTTCTCAATACAACCTTATCAATCCCTGTCCCTCTGCAACGTTTTCTGTAAGTAATAAGAAACCTAAAATATCCATAGATATAAAATATTGTTTTTTTCAACAACAGGAGTCTTCATATATTTCTGTTGATATTCTTAAAGAAAATCTCTAAAAGAAAAATAAAACAAGATCAGCTTAAGACAAATTAATTTTACAGTTCTGTGACATAAAGTACAAGGTGATGAAACAAAACAAAAGAAAAAAGTCTTAAAGTGAAATACATACTGTGGGAAATTAAAAAAAAAGTGGATTATTTTTCTTAGAGTCTGGCAGCATTTTTTAACTGAATTAATAGTTTGGCTTTCTATGAGCACTGATTAGGATGAAAAGAGGGTAGAATCTAACAAATCTTTCTGTCATTGTCAAACACTAACATTGCATTTCATGCTATTTTATAGCCTGTAATTTAAAATGTCTGCTTGCTCATTTAGTTTAATTCCATCACTTTCTGTTATTTATTACATTCACAATATTGATAGTTAAACTTTCAATGCTTAACACTTTATAATCTGTGATCTGAAGCAGAACTATCAACTAAGAATTGTTGATAAGTATTCTGAAAACTACAGCGTTGTCCTGCAAATATTTACCTCCAAGGGAAGAGTCTGACCTTTGATGGAGTGGCACTAAGCAGCTCTCCCACAAAATAATGCATTAAATGATGCATACATTTCTGAATGGTACTTCAATAATTCTGTCTGTTTTAGAAGGCAATTATATACCTTTAAGATAAAGTGTTGTGCAATTTTGAACAATTACTTCAAAAAAAAGTGTTTTGTTCTGCTTAACCTAGCTTTTCTTTTTTTTTTTTAAATAAGGAAAAGCTCTACAGCCATGGTCTATTCAGTATCAAGTCAAACCTAAACAGACCTAGAAATGTTTGCTATTGGTTAGCAAAATACACTCTGAATCCAGCTACCCGAACCAGAAGGTTTTTGTGTCAATACTTTTCCAAAAAGTATTTTATATTCTTTGCACTGTGAGGAAATACAGCAAAATGTGTAGTTTTTAAAATGAAAGGAAACATCCATGGTTGAAATGCACTGGAATATTATATAAAATCCCTCAGATAGAAAGAAATACAGTTTTAGTTGCATCATTTGTTTTGTTATTATGTCACCTTTAGAGGGTCTCTTCATACAAAAAGATATGTAAGTAAGAATATATTAATTTACTGAGTAATTGTCAAGACCAGACACTCATTAAACTATTAAACTGAATTTTATGTTTTAAAACCAAGGGGGAAATATTCATTATGTAGAGAGAAATTAGTTCTGTGATTGGTAAAATTTGTTTCTCTACAGCTTTGATGTATCTATCTGAGATAAAACATGGTAATTTTCTATTGCATTTGTTGTTAAACAATCCATAGCACTTAGTGACTGCTAAAATATGTCGATACCAACCCGAAAATCTCTAATGAATGTTAAAAAGAAGAAGATGAAGCCAAAGGCCACCGTCCATTCACAGATTGCACTCATAAAATGGTAATTATAATCCTGATGGAATGAGACATAAAACAAATTTTCAGATGAAACAGCTAAACAAAATCTATGTGGAATGATATAGACATTTCCTTCTGTAAATTCAACAAATCTTATAAGATTTATGACTCATCAACCCAACACCCTGTAGTATAAAAGTCAATTCACATTTTGTTTTTACAGAATGATATTTATCGGGGTTGCATGTTTTGCATTAAGTCTTGTGCAGCAACACCAGAAACAGTACCAGAATACAATTAGCACAAGATGAAAACACAGCTTGAATATAATATGAACCCCAAACCATTCAGTTCTTCTGTTAAGATTACCAAAGCACCCACGTTCCAAGCTTTCACTCAGAGCCACTGAGCTCAGTAGTACTGTCCCTTACAGCAAATTCTCACCATCTTTTAAAGTGGAGAGCTACTCTGGCGTGACAGTTCCTAACAAGACTTTTGTTTTTAAGTCTTATGACTTAATTCATATGATACAAGCAGAATGTAAAGTTTTTCTTAAGGTGCCATCAACAAATATGCCATCCATTCAATAAAAACATTTTCTCATCCTTCCCTCTCAAAAAAAAACCCCCAAACCCTCAAGATACTACTAACATTGTCAAACTTGCATTAACATTACTAACATTACTAACATTACTAACTTGCAAGGATTTATCTCACAGCTACCTTACCACTGTTTGGGTGAAGTACATTTGCCAATGTATTATTTATTTGCCATGTATATATTTGCCATGCCAATGTATAATTTATTTACCTCTCCAAGCAGGATACACTCTCCGCATTATTTAACCTGTTTTTCTAAACCCTCCTTTCAACAAAGTCTGTCCAAACAGAAAAATTACTTTTCATAGTTATCATTCTAAGAACACTGAAATAAATTCAAAACCCTAATGTTGACTTTAGTATGCTTCAGGTCAGACTCCACATATTTATGGCAGTAGCAATGACTATTTAATAAAGAATGGTGAAAAAGCTGAGAAAACCAGTGTTGTTAAAACCCCCAAAAACTACAGAATCAAACTGGTCCACTTCTGTTTCATGTGTAAAATTCATTTTCAAGAATATTGACTGTAAAAGGAAGTAGAACAACTAATTTCCAGAATATCTTTTTTTTTCTACAGTTTTTTTCTATGGGAAAGTTTCAAATACTTGGTTAAACCAAAAGTCTAACTCTCTGAAGATTGATCATCCCTGACAAGTTTTCTTACCCACACCCCAGACATTTTTCTAACGGTACTAAAAAAGTAACTGGAAAGCAGCATTGCACATATCATGATAACGTACTTTTTGAAGTCTGTAAAGTGTTTGAGATAATTTAAGATAAATATAGCAGCATTCCCAAAAAATAATGGATAAGTTGGCTACCTAATAAGATTTTACCTTTTCACCCGGAGTCCAGTCAATTTTTGTCGTGGAAATTTGTGAAGCAAACACAATCACTGGGAAAAACAGTGTAAAGGAAACTCTAAAATTTTAGTGAGTAAAAGTGAAAACGTCTGCTTACAAGAAACAACCATCTTCCCCTTCTGTAACACAGGAGATCCTAAACAACCAGAATATCTATTCAAGATATTATGAAAACAAGTAAATAAAACACATTATTACAAGGTAAGCGGTAGCAGCAATCAAAACACATTTCTGCACAAATGAAGGTTTCTGTGGTTTCTTTCAAAGTACAGCCAGTAAGGGGAGACACTCCAAAACCTAGGTCATATTTGTGATTGAGAACTGTGGGAGCAGAGTCCTGCACTGCTGGAAGTGGAACCATGTTAGTCTCCACTGGTGCACAATAGGCGCAGGACTGAGGCGCTCTTTAAAAGCCCTTTCAGGCCTGAGGCCCTCTTTAAAAGCCCTTTCACAGCTGCTGAAACCAAAAGCAGGCTGTAGTTGGCTGACTCATGTGATGATCTCCTGCGAGCAGTTTTCAACACTGGCAGATCATCCAGAGCCAGTAAAATCAGTGAGATGACGCTCGTTTTAGCGTGCCAGGAGGAAACCCAGTACGTGTGTTGAGTGTGTCTTAAAGGGAGGCAACTAATGAGGCCAAGCACCAAGTAACATGATAAAAATCATCTGCTTAGGCTTGAGGGAAACTTGTGTATACCACCTGTGTTTTGTACACCTCTGTCTTTGGTTCCTTGTAGAAGCAGTGGCTCCCTTTTGCAGGCCTTTCTCCCTACTCTCCTTCAAGTGAAGTTTGGAAAGTTGCTCTGGATTTATTAATGTATGATCATGTGAAGAACACTGGGGCAGTAATTCTAAATATAGCACAGAAATAAGAGATAAAGCTTTTTAGAAGACCCCAAAACTTTTTGATATTAATGGTGTCTCAACATGCCGTATCATATACATTAGAGAGCCCTAAGCAAAGAGTGTGACCTCATTTTCATTCTTTATCAGCAACAATTTAACTTAAAAGGGAAAACCATACACCATAAAGGATACTGGGAATGAAAGCAATGAATGAAATTACAGATATGGCCATCCTTATGTGACACACAAAGTGAGTGTTCCATTGTGGACAGGACATGTAAGAGATTATAGACTGAAGTGTAATGTATAAAACACCCGAGCCAAATGCCACCAAAGCTCCTATGTCATGGACACTGGGAACAGCCAGCTCCTGGAAAGACAATCAGCACAATGGTTAGCTGCTACTATATGAAAAAACTAGCAGGTAGTTCACATGAATGTAATTTTTCTGCATGACATACTGATTAGAGGGACTAGACTGAATAGTAAGGAAATAGCTTCTAATTCCACCTTTGCTTTGATCTCCTGATTGAAACTATCTCCTGACCTTGAGCAAATCTCACATCCTCTTCATGTCTCAGTTATTCTACTGGCAAATGGGCATAAGAATGTACTGCTCACTAGTTGTACATATACAGCAAAAAGACTGAAGTCTTGCAAGCCACCATTTCAAGCTTCCTGGGCAATTAAGCATGCTTGAAAATCTGCTAGATCAGATGGTTAGTTAGATTAGATCCTTACTGTGTTCTGAACCCTTTCTGCAAACTGCATTTAACATGGAAAGCAGGGTCAAAGCAGAGGGAATAGAAATTAGGTGAGGAAGGAGTTTATGGATAGGCAATGAGAGACAACAGAAAATAGACAAGAACCAATGTTATAACTGTCAAGGAACCCTTTTTGGAAACTTGAAGATCAAAGTTTCTGCTTTCCTAACTCTCACAAATTATTTTGGATTCCTGATTTGTCTTTTGCTTGTTGAAGCTGAGTTTGCTTTCTATTTCAGTCAGGCATCAAGTAACTTTTTTTGTGCCACATATAAATCTTATCAATAACAGTACAGATATTTAAAAGTCAAATAGCATGATTAGAATAGACTGCAGTGCCCATGGTGTTTGCAGTCCACACACATTGCCTTGATGCAAAGCTAAAAAGGGCGAGGTATCTGTCTAAGGCAGAGGTTTTTTGTCTGAAAATACCATGTCCATTACATGTAAAACTGTATTGGTTGCTGACGCCCTGACAATCTTTATTTTCAATTTCTCTGTGTGTTGTCAGGTCACCATATGAGCACAACAGTATTTACAAAAATGTTCCAAGGTAAGGCATTCTTTAAAAGAAATAATATAGCTGTTTCCACAGATTTTAAGGCAATATCTCAAGCTGCCTACCGATTAAATTTAACTTGATTCTAGGCTGAAGCTTTCAGTGCAATTGTCCTAATATTTCTTTGTGTCAGAATCTACCCTTTTACACACTTCCTTACTAGAAAAGGTGAAATGAAGAATTTGTTTCAGTATTTTTCTCTCTGTTGAATTTTCTTTCAGACACTGAAGAGTGGACTTTGGTTTGCAATAAGATGTCTAATCCTTTATGTAAAAATAAACAATAATTCTCTATCAAATAATGTCTCTATCAAAAGACTTAACATGTTGTTATGCCATCTCCTACAGATTCAAAAGAACAAGCGGATATTTTGCTCAGTGTTCTAACCTCTCACATAAGACTGGTTTATTCTGTAGAAGATGCTGCTGGTGAGTGTGCTGTCATTCAGTAAAAAATGCAAGTGCTTCTTTTAGTCTGACTTACTTTGCACCACTTGATTCTAAGTGAACTAAATTTTTAGTAACAAAGCTTTTACAGTCAAATTTCCACAGTAAAAATTTTATACCAAAAAAACCCATGCTAAATTGTTTTATAGTACAGACCTGTTACGAGACAAGCACACAGAAAACCCTTTACTGACATAACTGCACAAGCAAAATATCTAATGTATAGGGAGGAAACAAATCTGTCTCTTTAAAGCTCCTGAAAAAAGGCAGGAGCAAAAAGGCATTCTCACTCCACTTTCCAAGTATCCACATTGGGGTAATGTTAATCACTGTTATCTAGTTGAAATTTTAAATGGTAAAATGTTATGAAATTTGCAGTCATACCTGAAAAGTTGCAACTATGCCCATTCCAGTGCAGCCCATCAATCCAATACATAACGAAAACATATTGCATGAAGGCCTAACAAAGTGCGATGACTCATTTTGCTTCTCTATTAATAAATATCTGATGTACATTGTAATTGCACCTGGAAAAAGTAAAAAATATGTATTTTGTTCAATGATCATGTACTGCTTACATTTTAACACCTTTTCCCACACATGACAAGCAGAATAAAATTATAAGCACAATATAATAAGTAATATTATCTTTAACTCTACTGGGATGAAGAAGAAAGGTAGTGGTTTCCAAATGAACTTTCAGATAGAATTTTAACACAATCTTTGTCTTAACATTGCACATTATTGCTATCTAGAAACAACTGCACATTACTTCAAGAAAAACCCTACTTCAAATCCCATTCCCCTGCTTGTTTTGGGCACAGAGGCATTGCCATTCCACATTAGGAACAGATGTTACAGGGAGATAAGAACCTTAAGCTGGAAGTGGGAGGCTTTATTCTGCTCTGATATGCAGTCTTGTACCAGAACTCCATCTCCTTATAATGGATGGTCTGAAGAATTAATTCCTTTTTGCAGTCACTGCATATGTGACCCCAAAATGCAGTTCACTCCTGACAAACACCTGAATTAGGAAATCATGGTTCTTCAGGATATAATAAGCTGTAGACTGAATTCCACAGTTCCATAACACAGAACACAGTTTCAGTCTATCTACAGTTGGAAAAATAAATCAGGTAACTTTGCCCAGGCACTATGAGGTTACATGAAATACACCAACACAGTGTGACTGAATGAAGCTCTTAGAAACAGTAAAAGATGTGATTTTTACTTTGCCTAAAGGCCATAATAGACTACACCTATACAGGGGTATACAGCTCTTGATCTTCAATCTTCCAGAAGAGAACAGGAAATGCCAAACTTCCTGTTTCACATCAGTCATTTTGTAGAGAAGTAGTCACGTTGCAGAGGAAACCAGGTGTTGCTTCAACACTGTTCTTTGTTTTGCTGCAGCATCTGAAGTTTCTCTGCATCAAAGTTAGAGTTTTTGCAGAGTAATTATGCCATCTTTCTTCCACTTTTATTTCCAGCCGTGTTGACTACTTTGCACTGATGAGGAGCTCTGAAGAGACATAAGTGCCTCTAAGCCTGCACTAACTGATCCCAAGGACCTGCCTCTCCAGGTATTGTTTACATCTATCTGATACCACCATTTGACCAGGGAGCAGTTTTTCTGCAGAATACTGAATACATGTCTGCAGTGTAAGCAGGCGGCTTTAGCTAATTCTCATTTCTTTGTTCTGCTCAAACCAAACACCTTGTACATACCTAAAAGTGCTGAAATGTTAATCATAAAGCCAAAGACACCACTCTCAGGAGGCTTAGTTCCAGTGTCACTAAAGCAGGAAGAGAAAGAAATTAAAAGTTAATTGAGATCTGTGAGACATAAATGAGATGTGTACATGAAATCCCAAGAGAAATGCAACTTTTGTGAACTGCTGCTGTGTGTGTAAGGTATTTAAACATATCTTCTGCTGCACACTTAGCCTCCATTTGTAGTAGTGAATCTTTCCTTTCAAAAAGAAAGCATGTTTTGAGAGCATACTATTTGAACTGTATTTGTTCTTTTTCTGTATGCAATATGCTAAGATGTGACAGAGAAATAGTTTGCTCATGAATTACATAATTACATAAATGAATTTTTAGAAATGATGCTTCTTTTATCTGCTAAATTAACACTGTGTTAGAGTAAAACATATCTAATGGCATCCACTATCTTCAAATGTGAGAGAATTGGTTTTAAAAGGACTTTACCCCATGAGAGAAATTGTGTTCCAATGCCCAGGAATGTTCCTAGCAACTGTTTAATTTACTAATGTAGATACAGCTTAAGAGTACTCTATGCCCGAGGTGTTGTAAGTCTCTTCTGCTGAAGCATTTCACCCTTACAGGGATAATTAGAAGTTTGCTGGGACAGAGATAGGGAGAATGAGTGTGAGAGTATCTACAGATTTTATATGCATTTGTACATGCATACCTATATGTGAACAATGTCATATATACAAAGTATTTGTTGTGTAGAAAATGGAACACCTTCATCTTGAATCCTTTTCCCTCTCTTCCCTACTTATGTGCAAACACCCACCCCAGAGAATGCCCTTCCCTCACAGGATGAACACACTCCTGGGAGTACCTGGGCTCAAGTTTCCTCAAGCAGACTCTTCTACAGAAGGTAAGTGCTCTGTTGAAAGAACAGTACTATCATGTTGTCACCTCTTTGCACTATTTTTTCTTGTCTGCTGTCTACTTTTTTCTTGTCTAACATATAACCAGTTAAAATCTATTTGGTCAGGCTCTGTTGGTCAAGCCAATGGAAAACATCTAGTTTTAAAATCTTTACATAATTTGGGTGTGAGAGCTAAGTTTTCAATTACTGGGCAGTACCAAGAAGCAGGACAGTGTGTGTAAACAGAGGCACACAAAACACTCTACTGTCAGAAATGTAAGCACATAAGGGTTTTAGCTAATGTCAAAGTTTAGTGGAACCTGAGCAACGATCCTGAGAACAAAACCTTCTCTTAGGGTGAGAGTGTCAATCTGCTGGAGGGTAGGAGGGCTCTGCAGAGGGATCTGGGCAGGCTGGGTCAATGGGCCCGAGACCAATGGTAGGAGGTTCATCAAGGCTGAGGGCTGTGTCCTGCCCTTGGGTCACAACAACCCCAGGCAGTGCTACAGGATGGGCACAGAGTGGCTGGGAAGCTGCTCAGCAGAAAAGGACCTGGGGGTGCTGGTCAACAGCAGCTGAACATGAGCACAGTGTGTGCCCTGGTGGCCAGGAAGGCCAGTGGCATCCTGGCTTGGATCAGCAAGAGTGTGGCCTGCAGGACCAGGGCAGTGTTTCTTCCCCAGNTCCCCAGTACTTGGCACAGATGAAGCCACACCTCGAATCCTGTGTTCAGTTTTGGGCCCCTCTCTACAAGAAAGACACTGAGATGCTGGAGAGTGTCCAGAGAAGGGCGTTGGGGCTGGGGAAGGGTCTGGAGCACAAGTCCTGTGAGGAGCAGCTGAGGGAGCTGGGGGTGTTTAGCCTGGAGGAGGGTCAGAGGTGACCTTATCGCTCTCTACAACCACCTGAAAGGAGATTGTGCTGAGGTGGGGGTCAGTCTCTTCTCTTAGGTAACAACCAATAGGACAAGAGGAAATGACCTCAAGTTATGGCAGGGGAGCTTTAAATGGGATATTAGGAAAAATGTCCTCACAGAAAGGATGTTTAGACATTGAAATGGACTGCCCAGGGAGGTCAGGGAGTCACCATTCTGGGAAATGCTGAACGAAAGTCTGGCTGTAGCACCATGGTCTGGTTGACATGGTGGTGTTCAGTCACAGGTTGGACTCAGAGATCTTTCCCACCCTAATTGATTCAGTGATTCTGTGATTCTGTGTATGGTGGGACAAGTAGGTACTAGCTAGAGATATTTTTAATGTGATTCGAGCAGATGAATACTCTTCATTCCAACACTGAGGCTGGATTAGGTCTCAGTGCTAAGATTCTGAACCTACCTCTGAATGCAGACAAAATGACTGCTGCTCAGCAGGAATGCTTGTGCTCTCAACACCCAAAAGATAAAGCACTCTCTACTTACGCAATAATTCTTAAAGATTTTGACAATTTTGTTAAGTTCATGACAGAAAAGTATGACCATCTCAAATGACTTAATTTTTTTAGAAATTAATATTTGCTCTCAAACACCTTCTACATTACAGAAGGATTTGTGTAACTAGTTGCTAAGACAATTTATCAACAACAGGAGGAAGCTTAGGGAAAAGGAAGGATCCTTTTCTATGAAAAGCTGATGCAAAAAATTAGAGAAAATTCACGTATTTCTTTTGACTGGATTGGTTCCAAATTCTCAGACAACAAAAGTCTGGACCCGGCTTTTAGACAAGTTTTTACAACTTTTCAGGCATTAAGAATCCCTCTTCACCTGAATTTTCCTGTTGCAATACTTTCGGAAGACTTGTTCCAGCTTGTACTCTGTATTAGTCGTGTTTCTCTTTGATAGTGAAATTAAAGAAAACAGCAAACTGAGTCTTTTTTTTTTGTTTGACACATCTGAAAATCATCTTAATCTGCATTTCATTTAGCCCATTTTTTTAACCTTGAACTTCATCTTCTCCTCTTGTTTCTGGAGTGTTTTCATTAATACGGCAAAGAAGTCCATTTAAAAAGTGGGCCACTTGTGACAATCCTCAAGGACGTTTTCAAATCAGAAACCGCTTGGTGGTAAGTACAGGACTGTAATCACTTCAAAGCTTTTGAAGGTCTTTAGATGGGAAGAGAATGGAGTTGGCACACACATAGAAAGCCATTTGAAGTTCTTGGAACACATCATAAGAGCAATCCAAATAACCTGAAATTGCACTGAACTCCATTTTTTAATAAAATACTTTTTTCAAGCTAAATCTTTATAGGTGAATTTTGCTGTTGTTGATTTTTAACTCAACGATCTTAGATATATGCTGTAAAGAAATTCCATACCAGGAAAACTATATCACATCTACAATCTATTTACAAAGTACTGCACTGGACTTTTAAGGACACAATCTTTTTAATGCCATATTTTCTACTAACAAATCCCTGAAGCTAAATGAAGACTCAGGTTCATTTTTGTTTTACTTCTGGTCTGCTGCTTTGGAAAAAGAGATTAGCAAAGAAGTATTGGTGATAGTCCCTTCCTTTTTATGAAAAAGGAAAAAGCAAATTTTTGAAACAAAAATGTGCTCACTTATTTGAGCTGGTGCATAGGTGGGCTCAACCACCATGGAAAGGATGAGGAACCCTGGATGAAAATGACAGCATTTGTGTTGCATCTCACGCAAAAAAATTCTAAAAACAGTCTTCGGAAGAGTGGAAAGACAAGAAGGTGGAGGAGACAAGGAATAAAAATTTTAGGGCCAAAAGACTCATCATCATTGAATTTTCTTCATAGCCAACATAAACTATTTCTCTTCAAACTGAAGTCCCAAATTTTTAAAATAGGAAGATTCTGTTCTTCCTACAGGGATTCTGATTTTTCCAAAGGTACTAACCAATAGCAAATAACTTCAGGATAATTTCCTTTACTCCTTCACTGAGAATTCAAGCCAACAAACAGCCACCCCAGCACACCCAAATTAGTTTGGATTTTGCGTAGTATCACTAAAAGAACTAATTTGGGCACACCTTAATCATCTTTTAGGACTCAACTGCTAGAAAACACAAAATCATATTCATTTTATCTACCCAGAAATATATTTATATGGTTTACTTCATGAGACATTAGCACCGTTTCAATGACAAATTTAGATGTGGTCTCTCACTGTGACAGCTGCTACATGGTAAACAAATAAAATTAATGTTATTTCAAGACATACACAGAGTACTTGGGGAATGCATATAGGAATTACCAAAATGTTGAACTAAAGTTTGTCAATTTTCTTCTACTTTGTGTAACTGGAATTTCCCCATATGAACTCTATCTAATTTTTATAGTTCATTTTAAGATATTGCACAACTGAAATGTTGCAACATTCTTCCTCTTTTTTTATCACTCTTAGTTTTACTAAATCACATTCTTAATCACATGATTCAGATTCTTAAGCTACAGCAATGACCTGAAAAATAAGAATATGAATCATGGTGTGATTATTGGCCTGAGTACTTAGAAAGAAACCTTGTATTATTCCCAAGCGCCCCTTCTACAAATCTCTTATGCTTAGACCACGTGCAGATCCTTCAGCAATAGTCAGTGCATATCCTTTGTTCAAAGGTGGCGTTAAAGGAATGTAAAATACACAAGACTTTTAAAAAACTTTACTAATAAATGCAGAGGGCCTGAAATGTGCCTGGGAATTACTGGTGCCACCTCTTATGTCTTTGTTTTGTTCAGGGGTTTTTTGGGTATATGGATAGTTATTGTGATTCCTTCTCTAAAGGATAAGAATGATGTTTTCTGGGAGCTATTCCATTAGGTTAATATAACTATGGCAGCTGTGACACGTTCATCGTACTTAAACAGTTGTGACTTGAAGGTTTGGTCTATACCTTTAACAAGAATGACACAAATAAGATACCTGGACTGTCAAAAACTTCACTGCAAACACAATCATACCGAAAAAGACCACATCCTGTTCTCTTATATTTTACTCTATGACATCGCTTCAACATAAGAAATGTGATTTGTCAAATTTCTTAATACAGGATCTCAAAATTGTTCTGAACACAAACCATGTACAGATATATCAAATGTTTTATTTTTCTTGGTTAATAATGGGTAAATTGCACTGATCACAAGCACTTTTGTGTCAGTAAAACTGTGTATGTAATCAAGGATGAGCAGTAGGGTATTTGTTCAAGTACAAGAAGGCTTTTCAAGATCTGAGTCCAGATTTATACAGATAGTCTTAAAAAGTTTTGCTAATATAAGCATGAAGTTCAACTTCCTTTGGCTTGATTTGAATGAAACTCAGCTGTCTTGTGGGTTGTGGTGTCATTTGCACTTGCCTATGATGGCAAACCCCAATTTTCAATCAAATTTTCTTGTATGAGCCAATCAGGTTAGCAGTCTTCTGAAATTATGCATGTCCATAAAGTCCTTCAAGGAATTAGGTCTAGATGTATCTTGAAAGATGTATTTTAAAACCTTGTTTAGATCTTCTGTATATCAGAGACACTCTTGGATTTCTGGCTAACCTTTGAGAGATAAATGCTAGCAATTTCATAGTTTAGCATAAGCAATACATAAAGAATGATTTACCCAGAATTGTATTTAAATGACTGAGGTTGTAGAAAAGAGATGCCCATCTCTTGGGAAGTCTTTTAAACTTATTTGTCCTATACTGAAATATTAAAGATGAATGTTTATGGGGATGCATTACTGCAACATCCATCACAGGGCTTCAAGTCCTGTCATCATCAGGTGCTCTTTGGTGTAGTTCTGGAGTTATACAAACAAAATTACATTTCCACCATGTAATCCCAAAGTTTTTCTAGGATCGGGCCTGCATTGGCTGCAGCAAAAAACTGTTTCATGTCTTTTCCATCGTATCTCCAGCGTTTGGGTCCTGCGGCTCTCAGAGGTGCTAGAGGTGTGATGGATGCCGGGAGTGCACAACTTGTCCCCCGTCACGGGGAGGCCCTGTCACCACCTCTCCTCCTCTGGGGACCCCACAGGCGCTGGGAAGCCCCTCAGAACAGCGCCCACGGTCACACACACACAACCCCGCACCTCGGCCGCTTCCCCCGCGCCCCCGCCTCACCTGATGTAGGGCACGAGGGGCTCGACGTGCCCCGCCAGCACGGCGATCGCATAGGAGATGATGAAGGCGGCCGAGGACCAGCTGACGAGCAAAGCGGGGACGAAAGCCACGCCGGGCATGCAGCACAGCATCTCCGGCGACTTCCCTGCCTGGGCCGTCGGCAGATGGACGACAGCGCCCGGGCGGGCTCCGTGGCGGCGCCCCGAAGTCAGGGCCCGTGACCGAGAAGTTGCGGGACGCATTCTCGCACACCCACGCGCGTCTGCCCCCGCCAGGTAGCGGCGCTGCCGCCTCCAGCAGCGCCGGGGATCCTCCGCCGGCCGCTGACTTCCCTTCGCTTTCGGTTCCCCGCTGCGCTCCCCGCGGGCGCAGCGCCGCGCCCGCCCCGCCCGCCGCGGCTCACGGCCCCCGACGGCGGCGGAGAGCCAGGCTCCGCGGTGGGCCCTTCGCCCTTCCCCGCTGCCGGCACCTGAAACACTTCGGAGAGCTTCTGACCGCGGAAAAGTCTCCGCACAGCACCTGCCCCGGTGGCTGCCGGCTCTCCGGGCCGCACACGCCGTCGGAGCGGGGAGGCGGGCGGGGAGATGCTGCCGGGGAGTGCTCGGCGGGGTCTGCGGGTCGTGTCGGCGGATTGTGCGTTCACAGTTGTCTTTAAAAGGGCTAAAAATGGGGTCCACTGTGCGCGGTCAGCGACTCTTCGGAGGTCGCCAGACGAGGGGACAGCCGGTCCCCGCGGGGGCACGGAAAGCGGTTCAGGAACTCTGGAGGTCCCATTATGGAGTCCTGCACGGTACACATCTCACCCGCCTTGGACTTTCGTTGCAAACACATTGCAAACACATAGCCCTGATTTGCAAATTTTCCCTGAGATTCACTTTTTCACGTGCTTAGACGGAAACCAGTATTTAATTCAAAATCATGCCATGTATAGCATTTTCCCTTTGGTTTAACCTGAAGCCATGGACAATCTACCAAGGCTGTTTCTGTTTCCTGTGACTGTTTGTAGCTATCTGCCTTCCAAACATCCAAACGCAGGGTCACCATTCTGCAACAAAGACATGTATGTGCACACTCTGCCTCTCTCCCAGAGGATGTGAGAGTCTTGCCTTCGGTACACATTCCCTGTGGTGGATGCATACAAGGTGAGTGCTTGGCATGCCTTTGAAGCTATTAGGAAGGGAGACAGAAATTTAATAAAAGGACTAGAGACAGTATATCTTAATGCAAGCACAGAAAAGTAATAAAATATTCTACCATTAAGACTGGAGGTACACTACACCCTGCTGTGTGGCAGTAGCATGTTGCTCATGTTCTTAATATACAACTTGAGTGTAGTAATTCACACCAAACCACAAATTCATACTTCATATTTCCATAGTTAATCTGTCTTCTAGATATTTTGCGTGACAGAAATTTCTGGCTGAAAGAACACGTTTATTTATTTTTCCGTTAAAACTTCAAAAATAATGGATGGAACTAATATTTGAGCTGTCTTAATACGCTGGTTTCAAACCTTCTGTTTAATTATGCCCCAATATCAAGTACCTTTGGGGTTTTTTCCCTTGAAACAGAAAATTAAAGTAATACTAGACAGGCACTAAATCTAGTCTCTTTGGTAAATAAATGAACTGGAGAAATATATTGATTTTCATTATATTTATAGAAGTAGAATTTTACTTTTTTGCATGTCAATAATTTAGTATTCTGGTTTTGTTCCTAGCAGAAAGAGGATGGGATCCACTTTATTTTACTGCATCAACATTTAAGTCACACTGCTGGAAAAATGTTTCATCCACAGTTCTGCAAGATCTTTGTACTACCTTTAGTTTTGTAAGTAGTAAATAAATTACTCTTAAGTGTAAGATGAGTACTTAAATTCTTCACATGACTTTTTGAAGTGCCTGAACACAATTTGGAGTGAAAGAAAAAGACACGTTTGGCTCAAGCAGGTGGCAACTTACTGTTTGGTAATCACCTGCAAAGGCACTTTGTTGCTACGTAAACATTTATTACAGCTTATGTGAAGTTTATTTTCCTTTATAATTTTATTGTCAAAGGCAGTCAGCTACAACATATAATTTGAGCAGTGATCTTTAATTGTTTTTTATCAGAAGCATTAGTATGTTCTTAAAAGATCATTAGAAGACTCAAGGAGTAACAAATACAGGTTACAAACTTGGGAGGAGTTGTTTTATTTACTGGACTTGAAAACATTCATGTGATATTTCAAAGAAGATCTATAAATTTTGGTTACTTGTGCTTTCAATAAATTATATTAAAACACTAGCAGTATAAATATATAAAATTACTATGGACTTTGATTTAGCTCCATGAGATTTTTTCAGGTGAAAAATTAGAGATGAGCCGACAATGTGCTTTTGTAGTCTGGAAAACCAGGCACCCTGGGCTCTATCAACAGAAGCGTGACCAGCAGGTTGAGAGAGGTGGTTCCGCCCCTCTGCTCCACTCTGGTGAGACACCACCTGGAGCACTGCATCCAGCTCTGGGGTGCCCTGTGCAAGAAAGACAGGGACCTCTTACAGTGGCTTTAGAGGAGGACCACAGAAGTGATCAGAGGGATGGAGCACCTTTCTTGTTGAAGAAAGGCTGAGAGAGTTGAGGTTGTTCATTCCGGAGGAGAGAAGGCTCCAGGAACAACACATTACATTTTTTTGTTACTTAAATGGGGCTTAGAAGAAGGACAGAGAGAGAATTTTGACCACAACTTGTAGTGACAGAAAAAGAAGAAATGGCTTTAAATAGAAAGAGGGTAGATTTAGATTAGATATTAGGAAGAAATTCTCTATTGTGAGGGTAATGAGACACAGGGATAGGTTGGCCAGAGAAGCTATGAAAGCCCCATCCCTGGCAGTGTTCAAGGCCAGGCTGGATGGGGCTTTGAGCAATCTTGTCTAGTGGAAGGTGCCCGTGGGAGGGGAGGTTGAAACTAGATCATCTTTATGGTCCTTTCTGAACCAAACCCTTCTATGGTTCTATGATTCAAAACAAAATGATCAGGCTACTTCAAATTAGAATTGTTAGAAAAATAGGTATGTCGAGATGTGCAAATAATAACATCCAGTGATTTGAAAACATATGAAGGTAAAGGAAATAGTAATGGAAGAGATCTAAAATAGCCTGTGCTGCTGGTACTTGTATCCTCACATTTCTTCTGTTTTCCCCAAAATCTGGTTTTCATGGATTTTTTATTTATTATATATGAGTATTTTCTTTACCACATATTTATTTTCCAAATTCTTTGGTTATGAAGTGACCTGTAACATGTAAGAGCTAGTTGGTCTTTAATATCTCTGCATGGAGTTTAGATTGAACTGTGCAGAATAGTTACAGCAGCATTTACTCCCCTGATTGGGTAAAGAACTTGCTGGAAGAGGGAAGAACAAGCAAGACAAGATGGTAAGTAGTAAAAGTTTGGAACAAGAGCAAGAGAGATGTAGTTCCATTACATCTTGAGATCTTTTACTACACACAAGCACTAGGAAAAAAAGTAGCCTTAATCTGTGAATGGAATGCCTAAATTTTTCTTTATTAACAACTGCCAATCCTCTAGCAAACTCTGTAGCAAAACCATGTGATTTTTGTCTTACATAGTGTTTATTTTTTAAAGATGAGTAAAGGGTACTTCCCAAGCTTGCTTTGGCTGTCATACATAGGCATTCAAAACCCTAAATGAAACTGAAAGTACAATTTTATTCTAGCCCGTTACTTCGCAGCTCTCCTGGCATTTTTGCTCATTTTTTGAACTTAAAAGGGCTTCCAGTATAGAACAAAAACCCTAAAAATCAATGAGAAGATTACATTTAGAATATAAAAATATAAAGTCTGCAGATTTTGCACTCACTTATTACTTGCTAAATTTATTTATATGTAACCAGAAGTGGATATTCAGGGAACTTCACTGTAAAGACACACCTCTTGGAATGTACAGACTTACAGCAGCTCATAAGCAGAACTAGATCTTCCCAGGGAATAAAACTAGAGAGAAGAGAAAGAATTTGTTGCTTGTAAAGAGAAAAGCAGTGCATGGTGAAATAAGGAAAGGAGGGTGTGAGAGCTATGCAGCAGCTGGGGACTGCTGTGGTGAAAGTGGTGTTGGCTGAAAAGAAGGAAACAGTTGCCAGTCACAGGTTGCACCAGAAATAAATTTACAGAAGGAATCAAACACACTACCTGTAACTTCTTCAGAGTGCTGTGGGAAGAGTTCAAGCTGGTTTGTGGTATCTCTTCCCTTCCTCTTTGGTCACGTGCCCATATCTGTAACCTTCTCGCAGTAGCACAAGCATGTGTAAACTATTCTCACTTCTGACATGAAGTTTGGAATAGCAATAGTAACAACTTACAACATCTGTGAAACTTTATGCTGTGAGGCATTCATGGCATGACATTAATATTTCTAAAAGGTAACGTGATTTAGTTATAAAGCAGTTGTCAGGCTGTTTAAAAGATGGTTTATTTTGTTCCATTTATTCTGGATCCCTCTATATCTAGTTAGATGATAATATCTACCTAAACGTCTAACCAAAATGCAGGCAAAAGATGTTTTAGCTGTCAAAAAGATTGGACAAGTCAAAAATTGCCAGGTCCCTTAAGAATGAAGATAGGTAACTACTGGGTTGAAATTGTGTAATAGCGTAATTTTCTCTCTCTCTCTCAAAAAAAAAAAAAAAAAAAAGAAAGAAAGAAAAGGAAGAGAATAGAAACTTCCGCTGGTGAGGGACAAATCAATATTGTGCAATAATAATGAGATCTGAAAAGATTTATTCCAGAATTTTTAGAGAAGATTAGCTCTCAAAATGTGTTTCTAAACTACTCTACTCTCTGGTTTTGCTTTCATTTTGGGTGATTTTTTAAAAAAATAAGGTATTTATTGGAAGAAATCTTTTTTTCCAGAATGCATGAGCTGTAGACTGACATGGGCTATAAAGGGCAACAAAGAGACTGTTTAGCTACAGATGAACTATTCTTCAGTGCTGTGTTCTCCCTCATTCTAAGTCAGGTAGTCAACATGCTGAAGCAGTTAGTGGGAGAATTTGGCTCTGGCATTTTAATAATATTGGCAGTACATTTTTGCAGAAGCACATTTTTATTGAAAAGAAAATCACTCAAAGCGAAATGGGAGCTTGTTATGTGGGAAGGAAATACCTCTGCAGTTTTCTCGCTGGTACATAGCAGTTGATACTAAGTTGCTTTGCTGAAGATTAAGAGAAAGGAATAAAATTCATGACCTGAAACAAATTAGAAGGCAAAGGATTAAAGGAATCAGACTCTAAACAGAGAGAATTTGACCAATGCTAGAAAAAGCTATCAAAAATACCTTTTTTTCTCAACTTCAGAAGTGGCTACATCCAACATAAAACCTCTTGGAAATGGGGAGTACTCACTGCTGTAAAATCAGATCCTATTTCCATATGTTAATCTAGATTTGCCAGGACAATTTATGGATGTTGGTTTGTCTGCCATTACCACATCATACTGCTAAATATAGGGCCCTCAATTATTTCTTCCCATGTATACCATGCTTTGCTCATTGCTGGCTGAATTATTGTTTGCTTCTTTCATAAACTTTCTCCTTGTGTGTCTGGACACAGCTGACACCAAGGTCTAACAGGGCCAAAGAGAGCTGCTACCTGTGCTTCAGGGTAATATTGTGAAATCTTTTCATGTTGAAACCGCTTGATTCAAGCTGGTACAAATGTAACAAACATACATACTGAGTAAAATGTAAAGTTACAAAAACTAAATATTGTGTCCAATGTTGTCTTTTTAGTTTTAACAAACTGTGCTTGCCATCCTTTCTTGGCCTTTGTCCATGTCCTTCATAGTTCTTCTTTATCAAAGGTTTGTGCTGCACAGCAACTCTGTTCTGACCACAAATAAGATGGAATAAAGGCAGTAGGATTGTTCTTGGTCAGTAAAAATGCAGTGAAATCAGTATCATGAGGCATAAACAAAAGTTCAGCTTTGTATCTGGCAATGAGCACTGCAATAACCAGTGGGAGCATCACTGCTTCTTATTTGTTTGAGAAATTTTGGATTGAGAAGAACCTGGTGTAACTCGGGAGTCCCAGAAAAAAGGTCATGAACTAAAGCTGTGTCTTGTCTGTACCAGCTCCTTCACACTCATGAGTAGCAGTTAATGGTTGGACTTTATGGTCTTAAGGCTGTTTTCCAGCCTAAATGATTCTCTGTTTCTGTGTTCTGAGATAAAATAGACATGAAGAACAACAGTTAATATGGCATTCCAAAAAGATCTTGTAGCAATTATTTCCACTCTACCCTCCTTGTAGTCTCTTAACTGTTTTTAAACATAGAAAGCATCAAAGGAAAGTTCATCCTAAAGAGATCCTTTATCTATTTAATCCTTCTGTCTGGTACTGTGATCTGTATCAGATGATTGAGGGCTAACTAACCAAAATTAGATGCTCTTCTAATGTTCTGAGCCTCCATCTTACTACTGTGATGTGAAAGGTGCTGTTTGATACAGCCAAAAAGTCTTACTGACCGCTGTTCAGCACCATTATTTTGTGCTGTGTGCTGCTGAGTGGATTTAAAAGACTGCATTGTCCATTCTAACCAACAAATCTATACAGTCTGTTCTCTGCACTATCACAACTTGGCAGGATTAACAAAAAGAAACATACATTCCAGCACTGTGATATAACAATGTCATCAGTGCACTAATAGCCCTATTTTTCTAGTGTTAAAATAAAATATAATACCTTTTCACTCTTCAGAATTATCAAACATTTCAGAGAACTAGACTACAGTGAAAAATTTTATTCTACTCTTTTCTAGTCTAGTCTAGTTAAAATGATAATTAAATATCAAGGATAATGAATTCTAACTGTATATTTTCAAAAACCATGATGAAATTTATTATTTTATAATAATGTAACAGTCATATAATATATATTTCTTAATAAGCATTATATATTAAATCATGGCTTAGGGAGATTTTCCGGGATCTTCCATCCACTTCATTAGGGACTTTGAAAACAGACATGCAGATATTATTTAGTTTGAAGGCCACAGTCTATTTAAATTTTTGTTGACCATTGCTAAGAACATATCTCTTAAAAAAGCAAGGACTTTCTGTAAAGAAAACCAAGGACAAAAAATTCCCAACACCCCAACAAAAACAACAAAACCCCCAAAACAACCAAAACAGAGAGCAAATGCCAGATTCTGCAGAGTTTCAAAAGGTTTCTTCTGGCTTTCTGCAAGCATTTATTATTTTAGTTTGAAGTGTGCAGGAAATAACAGATCTTTCAGTGTAAAATGTTGGCGAATATTATGCTTAGAAAATCTGATTTTGCTGCCAGGTGCACATGCTGCCTCAGCTTCATCTGGATGCTCACTTACAGAGATTTTTGAAATGGCATGCTTTCAGTCCTTTGCTCTCTAGGCACTGCTTTTTCATCTGTTTATAAGATACTACTGTTTTCTCTTCAGTTATACCTCATTTTTACCAGCCATGCTCTCCAGATTATTGTAAACATCCTTTCCAGTATCTGCACAAATAAAAAAAGAAGTGGAAATGGTAGGAACTGATTGATATTTAAGAGGTAAGAAATTTTTTTGCCTGTAGAGAAATGGGGCCAATAGAGAAATGGGGTCTGAAGGAAAAAATAATATTCTATAATCTATCAACAAAATTTTCAAATAATAAGTCATAAATGTTCCTTGCATACCTGTCCAAAGGGTTGGGAGCTGAACATCTGAGGATTTTCAAAAGTACTGAAATACTGAGCACGATTTTAAAATTTCCACTTTTGCTGCAGTACTAAGTGAAAACTCTCACTGGCTGCATACAATTAGAATGCATTTGCTCATGAGGCTAAAATTACTGCAGACTGATTAAGAGATAATCCATTTCAAGACATAGCATCAAGGTCTAACAGTGTCTCTCAGAAGCTGATCACTTATGTTCAATTTCTATTTTAGAGGTAATGTCAGCGGGATTGAGTCTTACCAAAGGCTAAAAGCTCTATAAATGGTGAGTCAAAATGAGATTATGTGTTGAAGGATAGAATACTGCTCAGTCACTGTCTTTTACTCCTTTATGTTCTCAGTGACTAATGTGATTTAATTATTGTATTTGATGGATAGTGGTAGTACCAAATTCACAGTGCTGTATCAAGCTATTAATTCCAATATGCCTAAGGCTACTGCTTTAAACTTCAGAAGCACAGATATTAGAGCTTTTTGGGAGATGGAGCAGCAGGGAGAGAAGTCCTAGAAGACCCTTTTGTCTCCCAGCTCCTTTTGATAGAAAGTGCTCATGCAGCTCTTCAAAATCCTGACAAGCACACCAGCCTGTTTTTGACTGCTGTTTAGGGCCTAGCTCTCTATAAAGTCCTCTGTCTGCTCCTAGGTGCACAGAAAATACTGAAATGCTTAGAGGAGCTGGTCTTTAAGAGTAAGTTAAAATAGTGAATGAACATGAAAGTGTAGCAGAGAAACCTTTGGAGAGCTTTGGCAGGGAAGAAATGGGCCAGAGCTGTAGAGAGGGGCTGGAGGTCCCGGCTGCCAAAATGTCACACTGCTTTTAACCCAGCTGCTGCAGACCATGGTAGTTGTGAAGGTCTGGCAACACAGGTTTCAGTGTGGACTATCAACTCCATGCTGTGTACCAGGAGTTCAGGTAACCTGCCCTGCAGCCCACACTGACGAGGCTTCACTATTACTTATCTTCTGCTAAACGGCACTAAGCTCCCCTGCACGCTCACATGTGCCATTCATGCATGAGGATGAGATGCAATTGCAATGGTAGCTATTGACAACCAAGGAAAAATGAGGATTTCTGAATTATGTTTATGTTAATAAAACTGCTTTCATTACTTTTTTTCCCTTACATGTTTCTGAATAAAGACTCTTTAGACCAAATGTGCAAAGATAAATATGGATCCAGACATTTAGGCAGTTGTCTAGATTGCCATTAAAATCGATAGAAATTCAGATGCTTTTATAGGAGCTTTTGAGAACTTTAATCCTTCTGAGCATGTGCATTACAAGAGTGAGTGGTGATATAATTGGCTGGTTTTTCTCTTCTCCATTCTTCAATAAATGGGGTAAACATGTTCATAACTGTGTAGAAGGACTTCTAGGATTTTAAAGAAGTTATTAGTAGATCTACTGTAGATCTATCTAGTGAATAAGGCAGGAATACAAATGATGGCTGCATAAATACAATAGGCAAATATAAATTTGCCCATGTCTCTGCTGCAAAACCCTTCCCTGATGATAGTCAAGTTGCTTCCAGCAAACTCTCCACAGGCAAGTCACTACCTCTCTATTCTTAACTTTTGCTTGCCTGACTTATGATACCTCTGACTGCTCAGAAATTCATAGCATTTTCACAAATGAAAGATCTGTAAGAATGAACTGCTGAGCCTTCACAGTATTACAGGTTATCTCCTGTACGGTGAAAACTCAGTCCTAAAGTGGAAGCAGGCATCAAACTTGCTGAATTTTGCCTTTACCTTTTGTGGTCAGTAATATTTGCGTTACAGAAGTGTTACAAAATAAATTCATGTTTGTAAAAAAGACCATACAGTGATGAATACAGGAAATCTATGATGATGCTAATTCTCTTTAGTGCAAAATTCATGGAGTGTGCAATGAATAATATTCTTGGCTAACAGAGACGCTTGAGACGCTTGGTTGATTATTTCTGGTCTTCTGCCTCAACCAAAGAGGATTACACTATTGCCTCGGATATTTAGCACTTACTATTCTCCCTTCCCAGCAAATTAGAACAGAATAGATTTGGAAAGAGCTGCAGCTGGACAAGTCTACCATGTCCAGTAGCAATTTCTGCCTTCCTCAAGATTTTGACCATTACAGGATCTCCATTCCTGTTTAAAGAAGGTAGATATTACTGTCTTTTTCAAAGTAGTTTCTACACCTTCTTAGAAAGGCCTAACTGTAGTAGGAAAACCACTTAAAAATCAGAGTTTTCTGAGGTCTAAGGGAGTGAAAATGTTGGTGAAGGCAAATTCCAGAAAATTAGGATGAAGATAAAGTGTGTTTATAAGTATTTGACTGCTTATTTAGATTACATCATAATCCACAGAAGGCATGCCTTTGTGTTAAGTGCTGCTACGTGCACCTTCAAGTTAATACAAACACAAGAACGGTCAAGTAGATTATTGCAAGAGCCCAATGGTTTCATGGATAATAACTTGGCAAGGCCCTTAAGTATATGTTAGATTATAATGGCAGCATCTAATTTTTACATATCCTGACATCTAGTGGAATTTATCGCTTCAAGCAGAGTATCTGGGTTCATCTGCATCTACAGTGACTGGGAGAAATGAAGGAAGTTAAGTATCCCATTCTTGGATACAATAGTAAAGTTTCCGCTTGGAGTACTGCCTAAGCAGAGCATTAGATAAAATGTGAAAAGAGAAGAATTTGGCCTGAGCCCTGCCCCTTTCAGAGACATACAAACAAAGCCAGCTGCAAAGTGATACAAGGCCCCTAATCTGGTTTCTCAGTTTGATCTTGGAAATAATTTCTAATGACAGATGTAGAAGAATCCAAACAGGTGGGATAGATTGTCTCAAACGGGATTTGAACCTGCATCTACTATGTGTACCTTAATAGCTTGCCATTAATTAGCAAGCTGAGGGTGGCCATGTTTTCATCCATTTTCCCTGCCTTTCACAGAATCACAGAATCATTAAGGTTGGAAGAGACCTTAAAGATCCTTTAGTTCAACTGTCAACACAGTACCATGACAGTCACCCTTAAACTGTATCCCCAAGTGCCACATCCAGATGCTACCTGACCACTTCCTGAGACAGTGCCTCTAACACCTCCCTGTGTAACTTATTCCAGTGCCTTTCGATGACATTTTTTTTCTACTCTCTAATCTGAACCTCCCCTGGCACAACCTGAGGCCATTTCTTCTCATCCTTTCACTTGAGACATGGCAGAAGAGGCCAACTCCCACCTCATTAAAACCTGCTTTCAGATGGTTGCAGAGAGCAATGAAGTCCCTCCTGAGCCTCCTCTTCTCCAGACTAAACAACTCCCTTTCTCTGTTGCATGTAATAATTAAGCCTTTGATGGCAAGAGTGTATGAGTCCATGGGAAAATGGGGATATAGGGAAACATCTGGAGTAGAGAGTCCTGTTTCTGGACAAACTAGTTAAGCTGTCTTTCAAGGCTTGATAGGTATTTCTGCTATTCCTATTTCAAATATATTCCAGAACCTGCTTTTTTCTCCTTTTTTGTTTTGTTTGTTTGCTTTGGATTTTCCTTTGTTTTGCTTTAACCTGGTGGCAGTATTGCATTTAGTTTAAGTAAGTTTCTGATCTTCATTTCTGTGATGTGAACAAGTCAAAATCTTTTAGTGTCTTTTTAGAAGGAAGAATCTGGTTGTTCCTTCCCATGCACCTATTTCAGTTTAAATATATGTTCCTTGAACGTGAGTATTCTACATGCAAGGACAGATACAATGCCATTGTGATTTTTTCAGCAGCTTTTTTTATCTCTGTCTACTGGAATACTTTTGGTTGATATCTTATAAAATAAGGTAAAGATTATGTGAATTTTAATGGCTTTATCACATTGGTATCATATGCAAGTATTTATTTGTCTGTATAAATGTATAATCTCACACTTTGTACTAATTATTAATCCAGGTCTTGAATTCAGTTTCCCCTGATTGGTTTTCTGCTTTACTTTGGTGCTATGTCTCTCAGCTTCATCTTTTCAGCACGTTCTATTGCATTTCTGCATTTATGCTGGATTGTTGACCTGAAATAATGGGGTTTTTTTCATAATCTGGATATTCATCTGCATATATTCAGTTCTCAATATATTCAGACTCAGAATACCAGGCCATCACTGGTACTGCAGGCACAGTGCTGTAGGTGGTGGTAAAGAGATGCTGCCGTGCAGTAATAATAGCTGAGTAATAATAGTTCAATAATAACAGCAGATGCTTGAGCAGGAGGGGCAGGTGAGGGAATATGTAAAGATTATATTCCCCCAGGGTAGTACTTTGGCACCTCGTGAAGAACATGTAAAGGAAGGAGACTGCACATGTGAAGAGAAAGTGCTGGCTGTGCACAAGAGGTGACAAAAGTTTAGCTAGAGTCTACTGCATCCCAAGACTGGAAGGCTGGGTTATTATGAAGGGCTAAATAAGTATTATCAGGCTGATAACACACAATAAAGGGAGAGGAATACAGCACTATGTGGTGGGCTCTGAGACTCTGCAGGTAGCCCGTAGTGAATTTGCCATCCTGTCCCACGGGCCCTGGAGAAAGAAAAAATATTTTGACACCAAAAAAGTAAATAGGTGTAGGGCTCAGTGTATTCGAAGGGCTGTGCCAAAGAGCCGTGAACTCTTGGACATCTCTTAAGTACAGCCAGGAACACTTAGACATTTTTTAATGTACAGCCAGGTGTAGTCCTCTCACACCACAACTGTGTAAATATACTGGGACAAAGTTCTGGAAAGGGTCAGGCATTGTTACTTCACACAGGAAATATAAGACCACAAGGGTGACGTTGTTACACAGAAAAGTCACTGCAGGGAGTTTTAAGAAGTACTTAGAAGACGTTGTGATGCAGGGATAGGCTACAGAGATAGGTGCTACTGTGCTTGGCCTCACGAGGGCTGGGACAGCACCTCACCGTGCCCTGGCGGCCGGCGGTGCCTCCGCCTGATGCCGAGTTTGAGAGCGGCGGTACCAAGAGCGTCCTGCGGCTGAACTTCAGGGAAACGCCAGGTGCAGAGTGTGCTGACAGCTGGCGACCGCTAACAAGTTTCTTGTTATGCTTTTTACTCAAGAACTGTTCTTGAAGGACTCCGGTAGTAACCGTCTCTATTCTGCTGATTCCCATTCCATGAAGCAATCTCCGCACTTCACTTCTGTGCCAAAACACGCACAGATTGCTTAAACTGAATCTCAGCACGCAGCTCGACTGCGTCTTTACGACACCCAAACCCGTCCCGACCCCTCTCAGCCATGGGAACAACCGATTTGCCCCGCAGCACGGCGGGGTGCTGCGGCTCCCTCAGGGCGGGAGCGCCTCTCCCTCAGCGCGGGGCGAACGGGGCGCGGCGGCGGCGCGGTGCGTGCGGCGCGCTCCCTCCCGCCACCGCCAGG
>WBMZ01009693.1:51861-140656 GCA_013400975.1 Atrichornis clamosus | reverse complement strand
ATATAAATATTTTATATAAATATACAAATATATAAATCTATTTTTTTAAATAGTCTTTTGTATATTTTCCTGTGTGAGGTGCCTCCACTTTCTGAAACAGTCACTGGAATACATTACAAAGTCCTGGTCAGGTCCAGGGGCCTGATGTGAAACTTGAGGTTTACTACTCAGACTTTGTGTGTGTGCAGCTGAGCTCACCCGCTCTGCACGGGACTGGTTTCGAGGCACTGCAGAGCCTGATACCAGGGTGCAGCCTGGTCCTGCTTGTGGTCCTACCTGGTGCAGAAAGGACAAAGCAGTGACAGCAGGGCCATCAGCAGCTCCCTTTGACACAAAGTGGTCTTCCTTCTCTAACACACCTCCTTGCATACACAGCATGTAAACATACAGGAAAATAACCGTATGACAAACTGGATGATCCAGGCTCAGGGTGAGCAGGCCTTGCTCCAGTGGCAGCATGAACCTTAGCAGCAGCAACTGTGGTGCCACCCATGTGCACCCAGCTTTCCTGTAGATGAATCCCTGATGCCTGCACACTCCTAGCCTTCAAATTTGAGCCTATTTCAACTAAATTGTATGTGGGCAAGAGTATGAGATTATGTCCTCATGATCCAGCCATACCACAATCCATCCAGACCCCACTGTCTCACTCTTTGTGAACCATCCAGTGACGTGCTCAATGAGAGGTCCTTGTCTCAATTTTCCACATTAATCCATCTTCAGAAGCATATTTCCCTCTGTGCTCATGTGAGATTTGCAGTTTTCCAGCAATTTTAGCTTTTCTGTGCACCAAGCCTTTATAATTTCTCCAAATAAAAAAAAGTTTTTCTTGTACTTCAATTGAGCCCTTGTCCCAAGTTGTTTCCAGGTCAAGAGCTGACTACTAAAACTTAACATTCAAATTCTTCTTCCTGGGCAATACAGGATTCAAAAGATGTTCCTCAAACTGAAATTATAAACTTTCAACAATTCATGTCTTAGAAAAAGTCTCTTGCATCCAGTAGTCCTTTGGATCTCCTCTTTTTGTAATTTTCTGAAAACTCGGTATAAATCCAATAGCACATTCATATGAGTATTTAATTTTTGTGATATAAATGACACTAACTCCATGTAGGAAACAGAGAGGACTCTGTGTCAGATGAATTTAAGACATGTGTGAATACCAAAATCACCTTCATCATGCATCCATTTTAAAAAATAGTGATAGGCAGTGTAGTGCCTTGCCAAGTGAAGGTATTCTGAGAGTCTGAAACATAACAGGGTCCAAACCAGTGCATCACATTTATTCAATTTTCCAGACTGTTATTTTCTTTCATTTTCTTTTCAAATCTTCATCAGTTTGGTTCTCTTCTTCCTCTGAATCCATATAACGTTGTCACAGGTTCTGTCCGACTTCTTTTGCTTTGTTCTGTTATACATAGAGCATGTGAGGATGGACACTAAATTTTATCACAATAACTTTAGTCACAGCATTAAAAAAAGAAAGCAAATCTTCATTGAAGGTTTTACTATAAAGTGTTAGTTTGCTGGAGAGTTTTCATTTTTAAACAAGTGATACTTTATTTGCATCTTTCATGGAGGCATCCAGCTGCATGAGCACACTGCTCATGTTGTCTTGTGAGCTTCTGGATGTAATAATGTTATCAGTTTTATTGCTGGAGAGACTTCTTTGACACCTGTGTTCCCATTTTTCCTCCAAAATATCCCAGAATGCTAAGTAACAGGAATAGAAGTAGCAAGCAAATATGATGGAGGAAGAAGCACTAGATGTAAAGCAACTAAAACATTTAGTCCAGTTGTTTTTGTTTGGGACATACAAATAGAGAAGTGCACACTTTCCAGGGAGACGTACACAGCTTGGCAGAGGTTTTATAGCTAAAATCAAACTATTTCCCAGCTACAAAGAGTCCTAAACAATTCTCTTAAAAGCTCTTTTTGCACCTCTTTGTGTCGACATGAATTTCCAGGAGTGCATCTAAGAAAGCCATTGTATTAACGTTTTTGCTGGTATTTATTGTGAGACTTAACTAATTTTATCATGTGGTGTGTTTTCCAACACATAGAGTGTTTTCCAATATTTTTTTTATTATTATTTTTTTCTGGGAGTATAATTATGCTGGCCTCCAAAAAAGGCTTCGGCAATTTTCCATGTTTAATGGGACTGACAAAATGTTGGAAGTATTTGAAGCCCAAGAAGGTCCTGTAAAGATTTATAGAAGTTAATGCTGTAACTGTCCAGCCCTGGAGAGTTGCCACTTGGAAGGGCCCTGCTTAGACTTTGAACTTAATTTGTCAGCATCATGTCTTTCTTCAACACTTCAGTTGTCTCCCTAAAAGTAAATCTTCAACACTTCAGTTGTCTCCCTAAAACCATAACACCAGTGCACCGGTAAAGCAGGGCGGATCTGTGTGAGCCCAGGATGCCAGAGGAATATGTCACAAAGATGTTCCTGAAGAATGGTGACAACCTCATATGCTATAAGTGTCTTCTGTCACTCCCTTGCTGAGTGCTACTGGCACAAGGCAGTCAGAGGGCAAGGGCTTTGTGGTTCGTTTATGCCCCAATAATCCCCTTTTGAGACTGCTGGCATCTATGCTAGCCTTTAAACTCTTTGCTATACATCAGTCCAACAGAGTTCCACAACCAGGAGGGAAAAAAGTTGGCTTAAAGCCGGTTTTGCACAGCCTGGATGCTGCACTGGGCACTCCCTTCACCACTCTGATGGTCTGAGCTTGCTTTTGTGCTGAAAAGTTTATGCGGAAATATCAAGAATATATTTTTACATAGTGAGCTTGTATTACTTTCTTTCTGCTCCAGTTGAAAGCCTAATGGTAAGGGACATGGAATCTGTGAAATACTGTGAGTTATTGTGTAGTACACATAGCCTGTAGTATTTTTGGTGTAAGCTCTGGGTTGTTGGGTGAATTAAGAAGTTACTAATCTTCTTGCTGTCAAGACACAACTGAATTTCTTTAGCTGAGGAGCACTAATGGTCAGCTGTCACTGAAGCAACATATTGCTTTTTAAGACAGAAATCCTTGGCTAATGTATTCATTTGTGAGGAAAAACATCTACGTGTTGTGCTGTCCACAAAACTTTGTGCACAACTATGTGTAACTTGGTGTACAACTTCCTAGTACACTTAGAAGGGCTTCTAAGACAACCAGCCTTTGACTTTGGCAGCTTAAGCCATCTACTCTAGACTGATGTGTGGTCTAAAATAAATCATATCTGTGTCACAAGCTAAATATCTGGAGTCTGTTTCTCTCTTAGTAAAACCAAAATCTATTCTAGATGTGAATTGCTGTACAGTAAAAGCTGTAACCAGTCTTAATTTAACTGCCTCTGGGTATTGACCAAGTCATTTTACGTGAGGATAGAAATGAACGCCTTACATACTTGTAAGCTGAGATTTCTCTCATTTGATTTTTTAACACAGCATTTCAGATCTTCTCCAAAAAATACTCATGGAGTAAAATCCTGGTCCCAATTAATGTAATGGCAAATTTCCTGCTGGCATTTGTGGGGCAGAGATTTAACTCATCGCCTGAAAGCTGATAGTAACTTTAAGTCACTGGACAGAAACCTGAGATCCAGAAGGAAGGGCATACATTAAATAGATAATTAGTTTATTTCTAGCCTGTATGCCAACAAGCAAGTAATAATAAATGTTTGTATCATTTCCAATGATATAAGGGAAGCAACTACTCCCTACAAGTAATACAAGATGCAGCAAATATTTGTCCCGCCCAATTTTTCTATCTTCAGAAAGATAGCCTATATTCTGAAATATTTCATTTACTTCCTGAACCAAAATAATAGTCACTGCTTCTAAGAAAAATAATTCCCTACATTATATCTTTAGATAGTGCTGTCCATTTTTAATGTGCAGAATTTTAAAATACACAAAATTAGGTAGGAGTTTTGATTTTGTTTATTATATATATACACAACACACACTAGTTGAAAAGGTTTGTCTGCATCTGTGAATGCTTTACAGATTACTCTTTGAGTACAAATTATAGAATAATTGATCTGTTGTCAACCAATAATTAAATTAAACACAAACCAAGATATTTCTGAACAGTTTTAAAATCAACTGTAGAGATATTGGGAGATATTTCATTATCTTTTTAATATTACATGTGCCTTTCTGATGGCATGGTCTGTCAAGGCAGCAAGGAAACAAATAATTTCAAGAGTTTTCCCGGATTCCCAAGTGCAATAAGCAGCAAAAAGAGTAAATAGCCAGACATCTACAAGCACTTAGAGATGAAATTACCTGCAGTGAACTTCAAGGGACAGCATATGTTGCAGGAAGGCAGAGCTTGGACGCAGCACAGCCAGGCAAGTCGTGTGCATCTGATTTGCCAGCTCAGTGTCCCGGTAAATGAGGTTGTTAATACAGAGACAGTTCCATTTTAGAAACAGGGACTCCTCTTGTGCTGATGTGCAGCATGCGGTACACAAAGCAGGGCAGTCATAGGAATGTTTCCAATGTCCATTAGTTTCTTCACCAGATGAGCTTGACAAAAGGAGCTCACAGACACACAAAACAGAGGCATTGCCTCATTATAAAGACAATCTGTGCTCTGAAGCTGAGTGAAGCCCTTCAGAGGCATTTCCATCCATAAAGGAGGGTCTAAGGCAGTGTTAGGCCTGCCAATCTTTTGGGTGAGACATTGGCTCATCTCACATTAATATTTTTCTCCCCAAGTGCTCTGTTCCTATGAATAAGTCATATTTTGCTTGGGAGAAGCCTTTCTCAGTCACTGCTCTTACCTCTGGGACCCGGCTGCTGAAGAGCAGTCTCTGGCAGACATCAGATCCAGTCAGACTTGCTGCAGAATCATGGCTGAGTGCCAGAGGAGCCAGGGCCAGGGGTGGCGGAATGCCATGTCTCCACCAGGAGAGGGAAAGAAGGAGGGATGGAAAGTAAACGGTGTGGGACAGGCTGGCAAGATATCACTGGGGTGGTTTAGTGCTCACAGGTATAGAAATAGCTGATTCTGTGTACTGTACTCCTCTGAAGCCAAGATAAGCAGACAGTGGTCATCCTGAAAGAAAAAAAGAAGAACAAAGGTCCAGATAGGTGAGCAGTACCAGAACATCTAACCATTCTGTAATAAACATACACTAGTTCTCATTGGATAACCACAGTAAACAGGATCATGAGTGTTTAGATAACCCTGGTCTCTTTCTTCAGCCTTATTCTATAAATCAGGTTTCCAAGGAAGGGAGCTTTTCAAGTAGTACACCACTTCCTTGTTTAATCTTAATATTAAAATTAGCTATAGAAACTTGAGTTATGCAAAAACTTACTCCAACCTTGAATGAAAATGGAAAATTAAGTTTTACTACTGTTTAAACATCACAAATAAAATGGCAACCAAAGATATTCAAAGGTCTGTGGTCAAATAAGATATTTTAAAAGCAAGTCCAAGTAGATGCTTTAATTAATGTACATGTCTTGACCCACAGAAGTTAATAGTAAGATTGCCATTTGTGTGAGTGAAAAAGACATTTCTCAATTTGCTATGCAGTTTCCTGGTCCAGGGCTGGACCTAGAACTATGGTCTAGGGCTATTCAATCTGGTTGCCTTAGCAGATTTACATTCAGTAGGTGTGGTCCTATTGGAGTAACAGATACAGATTTACCAGGGGGAAGCCAGTTTAGGAAACTTCCCAATCTCCTACACCACCACTCCACCTGCCCCTCCTCGCTCTTCCCACCTCTTCACAGCTTCAGGACACAACACCCCAAAACATCCCCTGTAGCTACAAGAAACAGTCTCTGCACTTGCTTGTCTTTTCGAGGTCTGGAAGCTAATAAAGTTATCTTTCTGCTTTCAGAATCTCCCACAGCATGTCTCTCTGCTTTTGTGTTCACTTCCAAATAATCTCACTGTTTTCTCTCCACCTCATAATTAACCACCAACTTCTAATTGTTGCCTTTCTCTGAGCACACACAGTCAATCAGTGACTTAATGTCAAGATGGAGCTTCCTGAAAGGATTGCATAGAAAACTTCGTATACTGTGTTGCGTTTTGGTTTAACTTTCCAATAACTTCCTCTTAAGTTATCCCTTACTATTCAGTCACAAGCACATAATGATGTGTTACTATCTTTAGACTATTATGGCTCAGCTACCTGTTGCTTTAATGACACACATGTAATTGCTCTCAGTCAGGATCACCCATCACTGTACTCTCAGAACTCCTGCAAAGTCTCTTGTTACTCACATGAAATTGGAGAAGCACAGTAGATACTCTGGGTTTCAGGGATGGTGTGAATCTAGGTATAGTCTTTGGGGCTGGGCAAGACAGCCCCAAGCATGATTCTGTTTGGGCAATACACACAGGGTGTATTGATTTTCCAACATAGCACCAGAAAACAATCCCAGCCGAGCTTGAAATTGTGAACTAAGCTGTATCAGAAAGAAAGAGCTTCTTAAATATCCTTTACAATATTTAATTGACTCAAACAAATTAGTTAAATGGCATCATAGAGGGAAAATATCACCTTCATATTTAAGGTGAGTTTCTTCAGTTTGCGTTACAATAACGTTTGTGATTTCAAATGAATAACTGGTGTCATAGAAAAAAAATGCGTCAGACAGAATTTATAGAATGTAAAGCAGGTAAAACCTTTATGTTAGCTTTTAAGTAGAAACATGTGATTCCAGCAGTACTGTTGATGTTAACAGAGTCAAGGTTATGAACAAAGGATAGAATGAGTAAAATAGGTTTATGGAGTGAATCACACCACTGAGTTCACGTTAAAAGGAAGCAGAGATGATATATTTATCATCCTAATGTGCACTTCATGACTCAACTAAATGCAAAAAAATAAAGTATGTGACTGATTAGGCAATGAAGATAGGTGTTAAGGAGGGAGAGGCAATGGAAAATATTACTAAGCTTATAAAAACAACTTGACCTATTCATTAATTTGAAGATAATATGTTGCTCTTCCAATTATCCTAAAAATAAACAGATTTTTTTTTTCTGTGTGAAGGACAATTCCAACAATTTGGATGACGGTCAAATATGCTTGAATGACAGGCTGCATAAAATGATTTAGGGCTTTATTTGGCACATACTTCTCATGTGAATCAGTGTGCTTATTTTTATTATGATTCCTCACCTTCGTGCTTGTAAGGACATAAATCCCATCTTTATTGTTCAGAAACTGGATGAAGAGTGGCAGCTGTAACATCTAAAGCATCAAGCCAAACCCAGTGTAAAAGTTGTTTCTACCAGATCATTTTGGATATTACAGTTTTTGTTGATTTGGATTTTTTTTAAAACTTCGTTTTATGTATAACGTACAAATTGTCATCTTAAAAATGTCAATTCCTTGAAAACCATGCAACAGTATATAGTTGCTTGCTAGTGCCAACTCTAAATATTTCTCTTTTTTTTCTGTTTGGAGCTAGAATTATGGTTTTCACCATCTTCATATTTCAAACTCCTAATGCCTGCCACTGGTTTACATGGGGCAGGACAACTAAAGATCTTTCTGGCCAAATGTAAGTATCTCAAATAGGACTATCAGCTGTTGAGCTGATTATCTGAGCTTTCCTTCTAGCCAGTGAAGAGAAATAAGGTCTTACAAGATTCAAGTAGTTTCATCCAGAGGTAGGAATTTAAAAAGCATGAGATAAATCATGTCTCCAAGCACCTACTTCTTTCTGTTATAAGGCAGAACCGTGGGAAGCTGGCTCAGGGGTTCATGTCCGAAGCTAGGAGAGATGAGTTCCACACAGAAAGTCTGATCTGAGACTGAGTGGGGAAAAGGAACAGAGGGAGGGCACAGTAAACACATCTCATGGTTACAGGGCATGACTACGTGATCTGCGTGGATTTGGCAGGTCTAATTCACATACCTTCTTCTTCCAACATTTAAAAAACAAAGATAAAGATTCTATGAAAGAGACTGGCAGGAATCAGGGAAGTGATAGAAACCCACATGTGGAAATGCAGAGGAGGGGATACATGAGAGGTAGGCTTGGACAAAAGATGATGGGGGCAGAAGATCTTATTTGGTTGTTATCACACAGGGTCTTGTTACCCCAGTCACTTCAACAGAAGTGCTGGACGTAGCTGAGGGAATCCCATTGCTAAGTATGGAGAAATCATAGTTGAATGAATCTATGCAGACAAGATCAGAGTTTCTTTGAACTGAAATTACACCTCTGGCTTTTAGCATTTCTCACTTGCACATCTGTACTTAGGGAGCCTGGGAATGGTAAAACTGAAGCTCCCAGGACCACTGCTGTAAGAAATCTTTTTGATTTGCTTATAACCAGAAGGAACCTGAAATCACTCCCAAATACAGAAACACAGTTTGGGGAGATTTCTGAAGCATGCATGTCTTGGAAATGTTTCTATCACTAGATTGAAGATTGTTTACCATAAGGTTTCCAAATGGCTTTTCAGGACATTGCTCTTTCTTGCATTTAGCTTTGACAATTGGCAGAACTGAATAAAAATGTGGTGACTTGATTTTTTCAAAATAAGTTTGGTGTTGTTTGTGTGCATGGGATTAAACATCTTTTCTGTGCAGCAGCATGAATATTGACATATACAAGCAGTAATCAAGAACGTGCTAAACCATAGCTTCTATATCCTTTGGAAATGATGAGCTTGATTTATACTCATATAGCCTTAAGTTGATGTGTTTAGAAATCTCCAGCGTGCTGGTGAATTCCACAGACCACAATTACTTTTATAATCCAGATATAATTTGGATTAAATTATCTGGATAAAGTAAAAATTTACCACATAAAAAAAAGAACCTAGCTGTATTCTGCAACTAATCATGCAGAACAACACCATGTCATTAGAACATTTTTATGGCATTTTCAAGGATTAGTATTTGCAAGAATAATGGTAGGAGAATAGGGCCAAAAACAAATGTAATTTTTAACGAGCAACGATCTGGAATCTCTTTATCTAAAAACCTTACCTGAAAAGTATGAAAAAATCACTATCCTGGGATATTAGGCATATAAATATTCAAACTGAATTGCTTTTGGGAACATTAAGCTCTTCTATGCATTTCAGATTTTTAAAAAATTTCTTGAAAACAGAAATGGCAACACTTTAGGTCATGAGAGGAAAGGAATCCATTATGCATAAAGTTTCACCTGAGAGATCTGATTAGCATAAACTACTGATGAACTCAGTTGAAAACCTTTTATAAACTGCTGGCTTGTCTATTTAATATCACAATCTTTGTATCATGAACTGACTTCTGTTCATTAAAGTGAAAATAATTAATCATTCCAGAGAAAAAAGTATTAATGAGGTGTAGTCAGATTAATAAACAGTAGAGAATAAGGATGAGCTAGACAGAAGTATTTTCTATGCTTCCTTTAGGAAAATACAAATACTACTCAGTAGCGTTAGCAGGAATGACAATTACTCTGTTGATTCTCTGGCCTGAGAGCTAAGGGACTGAGTTTAGTCCTGGGCTGTGTCCCAGATATCACCTGAAATCTTCTGCAAATCTTGTCAAAAATGGCCTTTTATTCCTGATTCATTGATTTCTGTATCGTTGGCCTGAACTTCAGACCTATTAGATGCATACAGATCTTGTTAGCTTTAATCAAAGTGCATGGCAGCCTTAAAAATGAGTTTCCAAGATATGCCAATTTGTTAATCGGAAGATAAACAACTCAAAGGTAATGATTGCTTGGAAATGTAATCTCAGTGATGCTGCCTCTGTTTCTTCTTTTGCAAAATGGAGATAACATTTTCCATTAATTGCTTAACAAGAAGCCTGTCATAAAATGGCTTCATGCTATATATTTTAATGTCAAAATATCAGCATGGCAGGGGGGTGACTTACAAACATGCATAGGGAAACATTCCTTCAAAATTTTGGTCATAAAAACAAAGTGTGCATGAAAAATTACTGTAGGGCTCTGCTAAATCATTTATCCACAGTGTTTGAATACTGTTTCCCATAAAGGAGCAGCAACATTGTCAGTCTTGTGACCACAGTACTGAGGAAGGTGAAAGATAGCATCTTTGGAATGAAATTGGAGAAATATGACTCATCCTTTTTTGTCGCTCGCCAGGCTTACCTTGACATTTATTTCTTTGCTGGAGCGCAGAACATGTTTACAGAAGTTTACTCCATGAAAATGCATCTGGATTTCCTCTGAACTGTCATCAGCTTGCAGGGATGTTCAGCCTACCACCTCATGGAATATTCTTTGTTCATGACGCTAAATTAATTGGTACTGTGGGTCTGAACGTTGATGGTGTTCATGGGCAGCCTCGTACTTTGAAATCTTTGTACCCCAGTGAGAACTCTGTGACCTCACTCTGCCTTTAGAGGACGAAAACAAAACTTAGATGTGAGCTAGCTCAGACCTATCTGGGTGGCAGCTGTGCATCTTAAGACATGTTCTCAAATGACAAAATGCTGAATTACTGAAAATATTGTTTAAGGTGGTTTATAGGGTTTTATTATTTAGGTCATGTCAGCGTGAGAAGGTTTGAAACCATGTATTCCTGATCCGTTTCAATTCAAAGCAAAATGCATTTGTTTAAACAAATCACTACCGATTTTCTCTGTACAAGAAATACATACACAGTTAGGGATCACCTCTTTGGGGAAGGAGGGTAATTTTCTTAGTTTCTCTTTTATTGCAGTTCCTATGATCGTACAACCAAATCAAATCTTGGTTCAGACTAATATGGCAGCGTAGTGACACAAGCATAACCAGCTTTAGAATGGTTTATGCCTTCTGAACACATTCATAAGGGTTTTACATTTCTAACCAGGCAAGCAACTTAAATGTAGGTGGATTTGTGCAGATTTTCCTATCCAGGCAAACTACCTTGGTGCCGTACAAATCAAGGCAATTCTGTTCACCTTCATAGGTGTTATTGTGCAGTCACAAAGCAGTCACTATCACAATACTAAGGAAGCATGTCCACAGTCTAAAGTGTACAGATCTCTAAAATGCATTCCATTTAAACTTCTACCTGTATTCACAGGTAATGTTTTTTACTTCTTCATCAAGTACATTTGTCTTGTGATCACATTGACAAACCAAACTCTTTTAGATTATTGTGCATGTTATAGAATAAATAAATAGGTAGTATTTCTCTCATTTAAACAGAATATGATTCTCATGACAGAAGCATCTAGGCATTAAACAACATACTTCTGATAATAACCTTTACTTGTTTTTATGTTATGATTACATCAGAAAAGTAAGCCAATTTTTTGCACAGGCTCTGTATTACTTAGCCAAACTATTTACTCTTGCCTATTTCACGTTTATAAAATGAAAGAGGCGAAAAAGTAAGAATTATTTTATTGCAAGAGCAATCTTCAGTGACAGTAGCATCACAGGCACGTTATATTTGTAATTAGTTTAAAGAGATATGAAGCTGCTATAATTTAACTGAGATAATTGTAGTCTGGATTGTATCCCCAGTTATTTGTTGTGTTTGGTGAAGATGATTATGTATTTTTAAGTTTGTATTTTGTATACATCTGTTTGATTTTAATGTCTGTAATTAACTACATACGTTCCTCTTTATTTAGTGCTTTTGCTGTATGGCCGTAAGCCAAACTACACAAATAAGTAAACAAATGAGCCCAGAGGGTTGTGTGAATATATGTTATTTGACAGTCCTCAGGGACCTATGCTCCAAAAGAGATATGGGGGGTTTTTTGTTTTGGTTTGGTTTATTTTTGTGAATAGTGGTACGAGTTTTTTTTATTTTGAACAGCACCACCCTCTTTGAAGAAAATTCCGTGCATAATTTGGGTTAATTTTTTAATGTTTATCCAATGTTTCAACTTTGAGAAAGTTAATGGAGAATGATAAGGAGCTAGTTTAAGGTGTATTACTTCCTCAGAATAGTACGAAATAGTTTTTAGGTAAGGTTTGCTCCTATCTCTTTCTATGCCAATCTTCTCCCAGAATGTATGGACTAGTTCTGATTTTTGTATCTGAGAGCCTTCTCTCACTTTCAGCCAGGTGATCAGATGAGCTGTACTGCTAGGGAATCAAAGAGATTAGGGACTAAATCTTATTTGCATCTCCTTCTGCTAGTCAGGATCAAACTTCCACTATAAGCCATGAATCTACTCACAATGGAGACAAAGAGAGTAGTATCTCCTCAGAATTTCCAAGAGGCTTTAACTGCAACTTTGGGAATAGTATCTGACCTGAATATTCTCTAACCTCTGTATATTTTCAAAATGTTCTGTACAAACACAGCTACTGCAAGAACTACTGATGTACAATGTGGTACTGATGTACCCTTGTATTTTGGGAGTCTTATGCCCTCATGTCATTTATTTCATTAACTAGCAGAGGACTAAGAGCTAATCTTGATCTCTACAAAATTAAACCAGTGTACTGTCACCAAACACGCCTGTGAGGTTGGCTCAAGAACTTACATCTTTATAATGTCTTCTTTCATTCTGTTCAAGATCATCAGCAGACACTGAAAATCTAATTCCCATTTCAAGAGACATGAGTGCAATGACAGGAACAGTGTAGATAAATCTACTTTTTAGCATTTCCATTAGCCATGCTGAATGCCTATTTTTAGGTTTCTTGCAATCTAAGCTGAGGATCCTGTTTTAGGATGTAACCTTAGAGGGCTCTTCCAGGCTAGAAACACTTATCACCTACTAGGAGAATTAAAAGAGACAAGGATGCCTCTCTATACCCAGCCTACCTCTCACAGAATTGCCTTCTCCCAGCAGTTAGCAGTAGGACCTCTCTTTAAAGGTGCCATCAGCTCTTAGCAGCTGTGCCTGGCACAGGTTATCATGCCATCAACCTGAGTAGCTTTACTTTGTACCCCCAACACCAACAGCCTAGGGCATCAGAGAGAAGCTAATAGACAATATTTCCTCAGCAGACCACCACCTCAAGTGGTGGTGATTTCACTCAAAATAATAAAAACCCCCACATTGATCTAGCCTAGATTGGAAACTACTTGTTAAAAAGAGTTAATACTTGTGAGATGGTTTAAGGTTTTATATCAGGAAAGATCTAAGGTCTTAGGTCTTAGTCAGAAAAAATCTACTTTGAAAAAACATAAGAAGAATTTGCTCAAACCAGGCATATATTTCTCTGGTCAGATGTGGGCTAGACATCAGGCTATGACTGCTGGCTAGTCATTAGTATCAATCTTTTTTGGGGAGTGAAAAATCTCCATCTTAACTTTCAAGTTTCTCTTTAATAAGAATCCTGAATTGACTTCAATGTAAAACAATAGTATCTCATAAGAAACTCAGGCAACACACGCCAGAGAAGCAGACTGACTAGAAACTAAGCCACCAGAGTACTATGAGGTTAATAGCAATACAGTTGCCATGAAATATTTTCAGTATGGGAGATGATATTAAATGCTAAAATATATAGTCACTCTTAACATCAGTCACATAAATGTAAATAATTACAAATGCATGGCGAGCAATGAATGTACTAGACTCCAGATCACTAAGCTCAGGCTTCTCTATGAATATCTGAACTGACTCTGCGGTAAACCACCTTTACAGCATTCCTTATGTGTATTGCAGTTCCAGATCAGATAATTATATCAAAGTCTTATTAATCTGGTAGTTGACTAACATGTGCTCACTAGCCACAACAAACAAGCTGTACTATAAAAATGTAATTTTTTAGTTAGTCAGTGCCTCCCATGGGACCAGAAAACTGCATATCAAACTCAATAATTTATTGCTAGAAGGAAAATGTTGAGAAAGTTTTTGTTGGAGTCTTGATATCCATTTGATTGGTTCATTTTTATAAATGAGTAGAGCATCATATCATCCTGTATTACATACCACATGAACTGCAAATAGTCTCATTGAAGAGAGTGACATACTTGCAATATGGAAACTCTTGCATGGTCCATAAGGCTCTAATCAAAAGAAAATTATCACACTTGATTTGAGATGAAAAGACACAGGAAGCCAAATGAAAAATCCCAGTTGCACTATGGATTTGAAGATTGGACTATATTCCATAGATCTCCCAAACATATGCTTCTAAATAAAGCCATGAACTCTATTAATTTTAGGTTTGTGTCTGCAAACATTCTAGAAAGGTAAATGAGTTTCCAATACAGCACATAATTCTTACTTTATCAGTGGTATAAGACATATACACATGTTAAAAATAATGAACAGTATTTATTACCTTACAGTTCTATATTTTATAATATTTATTGTATGTAGTTCTATTCATTCATTTTATGTAGTGAATAGAGCTACTGATGGGATTCATTACCTCCCTATTTAAATGCTGTTATAGCATCTATCTATGTAAAACTCTAGCGATGTGTAAAAAATTTGATCCAAATGAAAGCACATGAAATAGATGTAAGAAACATTAATTAAAAATCTAGGCCATAGCCATTCTCTACCTTCTGCGTACCAAAAGCATTGAAAACAATGCTGTCTTGATGAAATCCTCTTATTTTTTGTATATAATAACAACTACTCTTAGAAATCTTTCTAAACTATTGCTTAATATCTGTTGTTAATTGCTTCCTACAATCCATTGACTTTATCAATGTAGCAGAGTAAGAATACATACTATCTGTTTCTGGCTTTAGTCGAGGCAGAGATAAATATTGTCAGTCATGTTGCCATTCCACTGAGGTAAAGAGTACACAAAGGTGTTCTATCTTCACAAATTTATCCTGAATCAATGCCATAATGCCTTACACCACCTTCACAGTTCCCAAGCTGAGCAGGATTGATCTAAGCCTTGACTGGAAATCCCTCAAGTGAAAAAGACAGTGCCATGGAAAGAAGTGTCAGTGTATATTGGAACCTTCCTTCCAACTTCTTATGAAACACCTTCCTCAGCCAGTTTCTGGGAGTCAGTGGTGCAGTTTGATGTGTAATGAATTGCTTTCTATTTCCTAGTCTAAATTTTTGTGCAGCCTATTAACCACTTGCCAGCTATTATCCAAGAATTGAGAGAGCAAAGTTATACCTAATTAGGAAATGTACAGCTTTAACTATGGCTGTAGGCATCATGAAGATGTAGATGCAGATAAAATCATGGAGAGAACACAGGATTAGACAGTCTTATCTAACAGCAATTATTGGGAATTCCATGAAAATTGCCATATCCTCTCTATGTTATACGATCACTTATGATCATGTCAGAATAAAATTGAAGCTTTAGAACGTTCTAGTCCCCTGAAAACAGAAACCCTCTGCTGCTGGACTTCATGTTGGTGGAAGCCATTTGTGTAATTGAAGCCAATGTTGTTTCCATTCAAAACACAGACTGAAGAATCCAGATCCAAACCTATCCTAGTGTATCTTATTCTTTAGATTAATTGGTTCAAAGCCTGTGGAGTTTAATGGTAGTTTCCCCATTGACCTCAGGGAGTTCTGGGCTGCATTTGGCATTTGTAGACTTGTTTGCTCGCAAGTCTGCAGGGAGTAGGTGCATGCTTGTCAGCAGTTCACCCCAGTAAGAGTCTATAACTTCACAGGAGAAGAAAAAAATAATTAATCTTAGCATGGACTCCCTAAAAAGGAGAGGGTTATAGTGAGAATTAAGGGAATATTGATTACTTTTTTATAAAAGAAAGTTTAAGATTCGGTGAGCTGTGTTTTCTCTACTAACTTTTCTTAGCAAGTATTTGTGAGGGTGGTAGGAACGTGAATACACTGTAATTCAGATAATGAGGCATCGCTGGTGATGTTTGAAGATATGTTGCACAGTCTAGTAGCCAAAGAAATTATAGGCAAATGTACCTTTGGGAAATTAAATTTGGCTGTATTGCACAGTTTCAGACAATAACAGAAGATGAGCAGCTGAATTTATGTCATCTATTTTTTCATGATTATCTGTATGGAAAATAGATTACCAACCATGATTAGCTCTCCATCATCACATGGCCTTTTCCTTTAAATAAACTGTTCAATGTCAGAAAAGTGAAGCACATCAAAGTTCTGGCAAGACTCTTTCTACATTACCTCATTAAAATTTTCTATTCCAATGAAGCTTTTGGGGGAAACAGTTCAGTGTGTACTTATGTATCTTGATTTTTGAATATGTGACAAACCCAACTATTCCATAACTGTCTGGGTTTGATTTGTCCTCACTTAGGAAAGCAGGACAAAACAAATGGAGCTGGTATATGCTGTGAGGGGGACTTTCACACCTGTGTGCTGTGCAGTGCAATGCACCCTCCAGGAGTGACAGCTACTGGAGCCAGTGAGAGACCCGTCTGTGAGGAACAGTCAGCACCCAGACCAGAAAAAGTGATAGCAACAAAAAAAATATTCGTTCATGCACATTTGTGCATGCTGTTTTTTCATGTACATTAGGTACAGGTACCCTTACAGCAAGGGAAAGTTACTGTTTAAAATTATTTCTGTGTACCCAGGAAGAGAGAACCAAATCAGGGTGTGAGTAAAGACATTTTCCAGAGAGCATGGCCGTGATCCCTGACAAGGGATCTTCTTTATTGCAAGGGCACTGGACCAGGGTATATATTACGTCACATGTGAAATTCTCTGATTTTGGCTCAGCCAGTTCAAACAGAAGTAAGTCAGAGTACTGTGCAGCAACAATTGCTGTCTGAGCCACTAATTGGAACAAATTGCCCTTAGGGGGGAAATTAAAAACAAAGGGCTAAGCTTCCCATGATCTTTGCACTGCTGTATCCATTTACAACAGCAAGTTCTCCATCACAGTGGGCAGGAGCAGCAGTGGGCTCTGAATCAGCTATGAAATCTAACGGGTCGCAGCAGGAGCCGTGAGGCCGCTCTTCAGGAGGGAGACAATGAGACTGGCTGTTGTTCTAGAATTAAATGACTGAAGAAAAAAAATTAAACCTTTGGCTATCTCATTCAATATAGAGAAGATAAACAACGTGCCATAATAAAAGGACCTTTCCTGTGCAAGGAACATACTGTAGTAAAGCAAGAAACATTGTTTGGTTTCTTATGTTCCCTGGAGCAACTTGCAAAAATATTTTTGTGCATTCTACTCATATACTTTCCCCCTGCCAAAATTATTAACTGAGACCAAAAAATTGCATCTTCTTCTGGCATGGTCCTAAAACTCAGAAGTACAGAGGGTATGACTTGTGAGTCTAAACTGTTCTCTGGGAACTTCAGGCATAGTCAGCCTGCTATATTTCCATTTCAGTCTTTTCAAAATCTGAATAATGCCTCTGGGTAATTTTTCTCCACTGGATTGCCTGTGGACAATACATTCTATTTTTCTGGGAACAAAATCATTTTTTTGGCCTATTTTCTGGGTTCTTTCTTGAATACATGCAAGTTTGTAATGACACTACATAGGTGACTTAGCCTATGCTGAGTTTCACAATCCTATACAGTGATAGTTCCCATCGTCATTTGTTTACTCTACCCTGAACAGTAAAGAATCAGCTACTAAGTCTGTTCAAGAATGCCTGCAGGACAGAATTCAAGTTTGAAATTTTTTTCCATTCTGAGATCTGTTATCCCGGAGGTGCTACCACTGTCACTGTTGGGCTGCGCCTTGGCCAGCAGTGGGTCCGTCTTGGAGCTGACTGGAATTGGCTGTCAGAAGCTTCTGGCAGCTTCTCGCAGAAACCACCCAGTAGCCACTCCACTACCAAAACCCTGCCATGGAAACCCAATGCAAGGCCATACTGAGGACATACCACTATGCATTTGCCCTGGTTTTACATCCTTCCATAAACAACTGCTACGGCCATGTCAGAGACAGGATACTGGGCTGAGTGGACTCTTTGGTCTAACCCAAACTCATTATTCCTCTTCTGTGTTCTTCTGATGGCTTTATTTTCTGCTTCATTGACTCAATCTCCAGTCTGCAGGGCCCATTACTTTGTTATAAAGGAAATTAGTTAGACAAATTATTCTTGAGAATTCCTCACAGGCTGCTACTCCTTACTCCTTGCTTTGTTATCCTCTCAGGATGCATAGAGACAGGCTAGGATACCTCTTATTTGGATTTATTTTTGTCAAAACCTCATTTTTTCCTATGGCAAAAGCAAAAAAGCCAGTAGAATTTTCTTTGCTATAATTCTTATTTAGCTTCTAGATAAAACATGATAAATTATTACTTGAATAGTTGCTAAATTCAGTAAAAACAGATATGAGGCCTCAGCATTTAGTGGCCTGTTTGGGTTGTTTATCTGGAAATGATGGTGTATGAGTTACACTGGAACACCTAAAGAGTACAGCTGAAAAGCCAAGCGATCAGTGTCTTTGATCGCGGCATATCAGAGCAGACTGTCACGTTTGCTTCAGAAGAGAAAGTTACTCATGTTGCTACTGCATCTTTTAATCCAGCATTTGACCTCCATTTCACAGTTGGTTGAAGCACTCTGAAAAATATTGTTTTCAGCAACTTTCCTAACAGTTGCAGAATAGGCAAATCAGGAACCTCAAGACATACACAGCACAACAGTCATGGATTTAGTTCTGACTGAAGGGTCAGAACATTTAGTTCTGACTATATGGAGATGCCACATCCCACACTGCAAGTACCAAAGATACAACAAATTACTCTATTCATCGGTTACTGCTGACATGGCCTTCTTGCAACTCAATCACTTTCATAACTCAAATATGTTTCTCATTCAAAGACTAAGTTAGGTCTTCAAAGTCCTCCTATTTACTGTTGTTTAGATAACTACAAGATTTTTAGACATCTCTTACTGCTGTTTTAGATAAGCCATCAATAACATTTTTAATTGGCTGGTACAACTTGCTAATTTTGTTTCTCTTAATATGGTGATTATGCAGCTTCTAAGAACACCTTGATTGACAAGGAATTTCAAAGAACTCATAGTCAATGAGAGTTTATTTTAAAATTTTTAATAGTTTTTCATTCTCTGAATCTCTAGTTAGATCTGTGCAGCTTTCTTACATATTTTCACCAGGTCTATATGTGGATCAGTATATGGCTCGACAAAATACAGGTGAAAGAAATGAAATCATAGTGAAAATATGGTTTTATTCTATACCATTAAATTCTTTAAGCATAATGTATTCCTAAGACTAAGCCCATGAGAGAAATTTCAAGGTGCTTCTGCCAAAAATAACAAATTGAGGTGATTAACATCCCTTGCCACTTTTCTCTCTCTTTCATTATCATTTTTTCCTATTCCTATCTTGCAAAGTTAAATGCAGAACTTGTTTATATCAACATTGTTACTAATAGCTTGATGATGCCATGTACTGTATTATCATGACATAAATTATAAACTGCTATATAAATACTAAGTTTTGCAGAAAACCATGTAATTCATCAGAATATCTGAGATTCTGAATTGACCATTTTTCATTGTGCAGCTTCAATAAAATAGAAAAGTTTAAGCCTTTCCATTCAAGAGCAAAAATCAGCTGAAGGGGAAAATAATGAATGTTTGTTCTGTAAGTTAGTGATTAAATTTAAGAGATTGAATTCTAAAGTTATATATCCTTAGAATACCTTAATGAATCTCACATGCTATTGAAATGAAAAAAACCAAACCAAAAACCAAAAAAACCAAACCAACTTTTGGACTGACCCAGAGTCCTGGTATCAATGCACTGTTGGGAGGTCGATAGCCAGTTCATTTTAGCTTGTTTGTTGTTTTAGTTTTATTTAGTTTACCTGAAAGTAGAAGTATACAATATAAAAAGCAGAACTGTCACTCTTTCTCTTTTGTTTGTATCTGTTTTCTTTGTTGCTAGACAACATTATTTTTTAGTTGATTTCCCATAATTAAAAAAATACCACTATAGCAGATAATATAAGAGAAAGTAAAACAACATACTGTCTCTTTTGTCCTAATAATGGGAAGGTATTTGTCTGGATAAGGTCACAGTTGCTTCTAAGTATAAATTACTTAATTGTTTTCAGTAGGGCTGTTGTGTGAGCTCCAGGACTAGGCAGTCTAATCTAAAGCAGAACTCTGTCTTCGAAAGAATGTTTCTGGGAATGATCTTTGCAGGACAGACTACTAGATCACCAGGGACTGGGCAGGTTGAGTTTTATTAGTACTTTTTATTTTGTCTTAGAAGAGAATGTGGATTATAAAGAAACATCATTTTACTGACATTGTTTTCTATGACCATATACTTTTTATTCTTTGTATTGTTTAGGGAGAGAAAAGGCCACTGCCAAAAAAAACGTTGTCTTCACAATAGCTGAATACACCACTTGCAGACATAGTTTGTGAAATTTTTAATAACAGCCTGGGTTTTTAATTACAAAAGAAAGATTTTATGCTATTTATATTATCCATGTTGTGGCAAATATCAGTAGATTTATTAGGTATATATCCCAATGGTGCCTTTTCAATGGAAAAAGGGGGAGAGTGGCACCCCATTACTACCTCTGCATGTGTGCCTGATGCAGCTGGAACCATGTTGCTGTGTACTCCCAGGGCAGCTCTATCCTCCTGGATAAAAATAAATTTCATTCCATCTAAGTTTGTATATGGACGGACAAGCCTGTGTGCGAGGCTTTGCAAAGAGCTCTCCCTCTGCATAAACACTCTCGCAAAGCCAAAGCTGGAGGCCAGCTCAGTCAAGATATGTACTAGTTTAACAACAAATTGTACTCAAGATGTTGTTTTAATTGACATGTATGTGGACAGTCAAATCCCTACTTTAATCTGTCTTGTATCAACTAAGAAACCCACAACTTTTGTGGGAAAACAAGCCCTGGCCTTACCCAAATCTTGTTCCTCTGCACAGAGTTTATAGAAAACTGTGCAGCAGGCTGCATTAATTACAGTGCAACCAAGGATTCACTAGGAGGGAAGAAAAGGATTTATCCTCATGTGAACTCTGCATAAGATGCCTTTAATACCTTGTGGTGGCTTTTGAGGTGACACAAACTGAGGGGATGTTGGAGATGGAGGTAGAATTACAACATAAATTTGTGTAAGTTTTAGGAGTACCTTTAAAATTCTTAATTAATTGATTTTTAAAATATCCCTATTAGCCAAATGCACACAACAGTCTAAAGATGAGCAAATGCCAGTACAGCAAGAGTAAATTTAGCATCCACCACTATGCTAAAAAGGAGTTACCCAAAACACAAGGCACAAGGAAGGGTGGATTTCAGGGTTGGTTAATTGTTTGCTGTGGGTTTTTTCAGATTTTCCTCTGGAAAGAGAGAACAATACTCCTGGGGAAAAAACAGGGCTTAGGAGCTTTTTCCAGGGTAAGCCATACACATATACAAACCTACATGTGCAAACACAGAGAGATATATACCCTACATTGCCTCAGACCCATTATGTCTGGCTCCAGCGGAAGAAGACCTGTTGACATGATCTTTCATTGGGTATATAGGAAAAGCAGGAGCAGAAATAAATATTTGAATAAATATTCAAAGCCACACTGCTTAGCACTGATATTCAAGTAGCTTACTTCCAAATTCCTGTTATGTTTGCATTACAATGTTTCACTTTCTTTTCTCATCTCTGTCTTGAATTATGTTCTGTCTTTCCCCTCTGCCTCCATTTATTCGGTCCTTACTCCCCTCCAGCTTTTTTTTGTAAACACCATAGTAAATTTTAATGTGGAAGCACCTATGACTAAACTTTATTATGCTTTTGGTTCTCAGCAATACTAGTATAAACATTTCTGGTTTTACATTTTTATCTCAATTGTTTAATCTTCTGTCTGTTTAAACTAGGCATCAGCAGGGTTGCAGTCCTTAGCAGGCACTCCCATTCCTCCAGTGAGGATGCCTATTTTGTATAAAATATGTGATGTTAGAAAGGTTTGTTAGCATATACAACAATGAGACAGCTAGGATGCCATCTATGGTTTTTGTTGGAGTCTATTATCTTACACAGTAGCTACAACCTGATAAGTGTCATTTAAATGCCTCAAAGTGCTTCTTTAGAGTGGTACAAGACATTTTTATATATGCAACTCCCGTTATTATCAGTAGGATATACATCTACTCTGTGCCTTACTCCTGGCATGATACATTAACCAGGAATTTATAGCTGCTCTCTAAAAGAGCAAGGATTTCTGTATAGGTACTGCTGAATATATACTGGAATATCTTGTTTTTACCATGTTCCACGGATGAAAAGTTTGGCAAGTTTGCATACCCTGACGTACAGCTTCAAGAGCAAAAAGGAATAACGTATAGCTGAAATGCCTCACCAGCACTGAAAGGCTCTGAAAAGCTGCAGCAGCACATAAATAAAGAGCAACCCACCACTCTGTGCCAACTACGACTTAGTTGGGAAACTATGCAATGATTAAACAATGAAATTAAACACATAGGACCTGGTACATTTAAATATTTAAATGCCACTTTTCATAACAAATCATACTAATGCAGAACTGTGAGTCTGACCTTGCTCTAGGACAGCCTATAATACTGTAAGCAAGAAAGATATCTTTGTGCATTCCTCTACATCTTCAGTTATGATCTGTGTTCTCACACAAAGGTGGAGCTACCTACATGAGATCTTGACTATGAAACATCTTGAGTTTTATATATTTATCACAGATACAACAGTCATTTTTAAGGGAAAGTAATCTGCTTTCATATAAGCATAAATCTCAAGTAAATCCATTGACCTCAGTAATGCTACAGGAAAATGCAAGTTTGGCTTCTTGATGGCTGCTACTTAAAAGTTTCTCCTTAGTATTTTAAGTACTACTCACATTACTTTATTAATAACTCCATGGCTTTTTTCAGTGGAGTTATCTCCCCACTCCATCTACTATTCAGGTAAACTTCACAGTGGAAAGTCCATTCAGATGTCCTTCAGGAAAGAGCATTTACGGATAGGAGAAAACCTCCAGCAGAATGAAACCTTTGAAACAGCTGTGTAACAAAGAAAAATATTGCTATGTTTTTCCAATATTTCCAACAGAGGTTTATACTCCAAAATGGGAAGGTCACTAGAAGTCTATTCAGTGGCATACCAAGCATCTCAATCTTTTAGTGATTTTTTTTTTGTGTCAGCAAAGAGCTGGTTATAAGATGTTGGCCCGTCCTTGTTTCCATGTCAAAACTGTATTAAAAGATGCATGTAAATACATTAAGTGCTTTCCTAAAATTAATTTCCCTTTAAAGCAATTGCATGACTGTAACAGCATCGTGCAGTCATTGAGTAACTTGCTACCCTCTGTTTATGACACGTCTACAGGGGAAAAGTGCCTTGCTAACAGTCACTTAACTAAGAGGTTAAAACAGCAAGAAAACTAATGTAACTTGGGGTCTAACTCTGGATAATAGCTTGAGTTCAGATCAGCATTTTCAACAGATCTCAACTCCAGGTGCCAAGCAGAGCCTAAAGCAGGCTTGCACTGTCACTATCTATTCAAGGCTTTGTGTAGCAGGAGGGGGTGGGAAGACGCTCAGGCTGGGACTGTGCTGCTCTAAAGGTCACTCTGCCTTGCACAGGGAGCCTGCAGCAATGTGAATTCCTGAGTCAAGATTGTCAGGAAATGTTTTTTAGCTGAAACTACCTTTTCAACCATGTTTAAAAAAAAAAAATCAATGGAAATGGATCATTCTCCCAGAAGTCCTTTATCATAGAGGCATTTTCTCTTGGAGAGAATTTACCTTGATGGAAGTTTTTTCACCAGGTTTAATCCTAAAAACATAGCATTAGTGGAACAGACATGCAATAACCTTTGGGGATTATTATTGTAGTCCCACCCTGACACCTGCACATCTTCAGTTTGTTCAGATATTGCCCTGGGGAAAACATTTGCCCAAGAATTTAGAAGGATTTTCTATCACAGATGTTCTGTCTTACAATTCCACCTGTTTTTTTTAAATCTGTCAAAGTGTATATTAAGTGTGTGCTGAGGCCTACTGACACATCTAGCTTCATCTCCATCATTCATTCTTTTCCAGTTATTCTTGTTGGGTGCTTTTATGTATGTGCATGTGTGTGTGTATCTCACCTGCCATCCTGCCAACCATCCATCCATCCATCCATCCAACCCCCTACCTGGGGCTGTTGGGCAGCAAGAATGGTGGGGACAGGTGTCAGTGGGGTTCAGGCTGTGGCCCTCTCACCCCTAGGCTAAGAGGTCATGCTCAAATATCATTTCCTGATGCTGTGGACAGAAGTGTAAACAATTAGTGACTTCATCTCTCAAACAAGATATTGACGTGGGGTTTCTGAATGTCAAAAATTTCAGGGAATATATTGGAAAGAAAATGGGAATAACCCAAATGCCTTGGCCAACATCCCAGTCTTCAGCAGAACTAGCATCAAAACAGTGTGATTAAAGTTAAGTACATAATGGCTGCCACATTTGCCTCTGCAAGCAGAAGCTCTCTTGCAAACAAGCTTTTTATTCTTTCTTTCTGGTTCTAGTTAAAAATCAAAAATTTTTTTTAACTGCAGGACAAGCGTTGTAAAATATGTTGATGCTCTAGTGTTTTACAAAGATTATTTTGACCTATGAATATGTTTTCACTGCCAACTTTAAATTGGTGTAATTTAAATACTTTCAGAAGATTTCCATTCCTCTTAAAGACAACAGTCTGTGGCCTGAACTTATTGTCTTCTAACTCAACACCGCTGCTCTGATAATCTCTGTCAAGACAGAATGGTGCTTACTGTTCAAAGATGGCATTTTTGAGTGTAATAATAAACTTTTCTTATTCATATTGCTCTCGAAATTTGATGTAGCTAATACTGGAGAAGCTTAAGTGGCCAAGTTTAGTTTTATTTCCAGAATTACTCTCTCCCAAACTATGTGTTTAGAAGAACACAGTTTTTGCTAACAAGCACATAGGAACTCAGACTGAGGCTGAGACAGTTCCCATGCTGAACACATATGCTTCAGAGAAACTCCATTAGAAGCAAATGTTACCATTAAAATGTATCTTAAGCCACATAGAAAACTCACTTTGCCAAGTGGTGAAGTTGGACCGTGGTAGCCATTTGGGGCAGTGAGCAGCAGCTGTTCAGCTCCTGGATGGGGAAAGGAATACTCCCTGAGATCATAGAATGTCCTGTATTGGAAGGGACCCACAAGGATCATCAAGTCAAACTCCAGGCTCTGAACAGGACCACCCCAAGGGTCACACCATGTGCCTGAGAGCATTGTCCAAATGCTTCTTGGATTTTGGCAGGTTTGAGATCAGTGCCTCCCCCTCTGCTTGCCCTTGTGAGGAAGCTGTAGGCTGCTAGGAGGTTTCCTCTCAATCTCCTCTTCTCCAAGCTGAACAATACCCACCAGCTTTGTCCTTGCAGGAATTGAGTCTCTAAAGAGTGGGAAATGAATAATTAAAATGGCTGAAAGTTGTGCTCCGAAATTGTACAAAGTACAGAGGTGAAATACATCCACTTCAGAGATGCAGCCTTAGCTCTGCCCTGAGGCCAGCTTGGCCAGCTCTGCATGCACCAGCAAGCTACAGTTGCAGATGCATCTTGGAGAGAGACTTTGCAATTAATTACTTGCTGTAACACCTTCTCTTTGCTGTGGCAGAGCTCAGCTTCTCAGACACAGTGAACAGAGGACATGTGTGGTTGGCTGATCTTCAAACACTCAGGATGTTGGCACGAGGGCATTTACCCACTGTGGTTACTTCTGGCACTGCAGCTTGGCTAGACCAGGTGGACAGTCAGTGCTTTCCCCAGGGTGATAGGCCCTGGGGTTCTGCACTGCACTGCCTGGTGTGGCACTTTGCCAGGGGGCAGCTTAGCAGTGTGCTGTCAGTCCAAAATCCCTTCTTTAGGTTGGTGGTGGCACTCATGGGGAAAAGTTCTCCATACCAGCTTACACTTCCTACAATCTTCTCTTCTATTTTGCATTTCCTCTGTAACGTCTGTATTCCTTTTCATGTCATGGTTCATCCTCTTCATTAATTTGCATAGAAATAAAGGTGGTATGCAGGTCAACAGATGTTTTGGTATTACAGATGTATAGCATCAGGGGATTGTGTTCTCTTGGGTTTTTTCCTTATTTGCATAATTTCAACAGGAAAAATGTTGAATTTTCCTCCACATGGTCAGGAGTTGGACTTGATGATGCTGATGGGTCCTTTCCATCTAAACACATTCTGTGATTTTATGAAAAGCAGTAAGAATAGCTGCAGTGGACAACAAATCAGTTTCTGAATGTTATTGGCATTTAAGCAACACCTATACTTGGTAAGGCAAAGCTACATGGATTGTGAGACAAGTCATGAGAGGTGAGGCTGAACGTTTGTATAAGCCTTGACAATCACCAGGAGAAGAGAGGTTACGGGAAACAGCTCTTGAGAGTTCAGCCCCAGCCTCCAACTTGACATCCACTGAATGATGAGAGCTTTGAGGAAATACAAAGAGATGACACTGATGAAGACTGTTATTTGACTTTTCAGTAACTACATGGAAACTGGAAGACCTAAGGCATTTTATCTAAGACTGCAAAGCTACCAAGTCTGCGTGGTATTGTGACCATGGGTGATATATGGAGTAGCAGAGGAACACTGTGAATTTGCTTCCCTTTGCCTCCCTGTGATTTAGAAGGAAATAATATCACAGCTTTTCCAGCCACAGCCTCCTCCCTACTTTACTAATGGAAGAGCTAATTTGCAAGGATTAGGAAAATGTCATTGAAACAATGGAAACTCATCATTACTGTGAACAAAACTGGTTAGGAAGATCCATGATAAGTCTTCAGAACAAAACATTTTTCTGCTTTAAAAAATCCAAATTTTTTTTAAACTTTTTTTTTAAAAACCCTATCATTTTAAGCTTTTTGAAAGTCCTAAATGGGAATATCTTCCTAGACTGGCACATTCACATTGGTGTTGTTGCCAGACTAACAACTACTTGAGGAACCACCTCTTTTTCCTGTTCTTCATGGAGCCTCTGGGGTGCAAAGGCAGATGTCAGTATAGCTTGACCATTTTGCACTGCCATGCAAAATGACTGTTTAATGTGTATTAGTACACTGATGCTGGTGTTGCTGCAACAGCTTTACCTGAAACAGAGGCCAGACAAGGTTAAGAGAATGGAAGCAGACAAATTTAATAAGAGCCTACTGGTACCTTGAGGGCAGACAAAAGCCTCTCCATGAGACTTCACCCAAAATGGGCGCCGAGTCATGAGATCTTCACCTTTTATAAGTTCTGTCTAATTAGCATATCAGGCCCCAATTCTCCAATTACACCTTCAGGTGATGATGTCAATCCCCGCCAGGCTTGATCCCCCAATTCTCTGTTGTTTACATATTTTGGGGCCCTGAAGTAGTAAGGTGTCCTTGAGCTTCGGGCCTAGAGAGAATTGTTTTGACTAAAAATGGGAGAACAGTAGCTTAGTGTTGTACACTAGAAAAATACAAGAATACCGATACATGAAAATATAGAAGCTAAAACCCTAAGGCATCACTGGAAACACCTCATAATTAGACTGTCTAAGTAAGCCAAAATATTTTTGTTGTGATATTTGAATGTTGCATTTTACAGATGATTTGTAAAACAAAAAGGAAAATGTTACCAGAAAAGAGGGTAGGGACAAAAATATCTCTGCTGATTTTGAACTGCCAGACATAAAGGCAATTACCAGAGCAGACTGTGGACTAGTGCAACCAAAGGAGGCCTTAAGGGCATGCTTTGATATTATGTCCGAATCAGAGAAATGTCTGCTTTGTGCTAATTTGTGTCATTGTAGTTGGCTTGCACATAGACTTTAAATGAACTGCTGATTTTAAATGAATATGTCAGTTTTGAAAGCCTGAGTAAATCATCATCTACATAAGTCATAGCTAACACAGACATTTCTGTGAAGATTTAAGCCATGAACAAGAGGATTCAAGGTGCTGACCATCCTTACATGAATTGCAGATTAGAGTATCATTACCCCTAGTGTGCAATGTGGTCAGTATGCAATGAGTACAAAGTGTACACACAAGTGAGAAGACCGAGTTTGGCCATAAGGTCTTATCATGTGGCAGAAGACAGCTGTAACCTAGAACACAAAAGCATCCATACACTACAGTAGATCCTGGCAAGTAAGTTTTAGGTTCTTCTGTGTCCTAACACTTTATAATACAGTTTTTTGGTATTTGGAGGCTGCAAACATCTTGTATGCTTCCTGATAGTCCTTCTGCCCTCTCTTGGAAAGTTACTGCCTTCACTTCTTAGCTTCTGCACACTCTTGACCAAGTTAGCGATCATGTCCTCCTTTTTTCCTGTTTCTTCTTTCTTCTGGTTAGGTTTCTATACTTGCTTTTCAAGCATAGCACAGGAAGGCCACTGAGAAGTATCTGATGAGCAAGGAGAAAACCGCAAATGAGAAAACTCTTACAAGTTTTTCCATAAGGATATTATTAGAAGTATTTAATTTGCTTTAGATGGCTCATTCAGGACAGTTCAGCAAATCCCAGTATAATGAATACATGAAGGACATGACCAATGGACTGCTGGATGTCAACAGTGATGAGATAACTGACTATACTTGTGATTCTGACAGATATTTGACTTGTCAGGATGCCAAAGGATCAGTGGAATAAATTGAAAAGGATCAAGGACCTGTGCAACAGGATATTTCATAGTGATTATACTGCCAGAGTTTCATTGTTATTCCTGGGCTTTTTTTGCAGCCAAGTTTATTGCTGATTCTTCTCAACATAGACTGAGGAAGTTCAGGGCTTCTTTCCCGAGAAAGTCAAGGAGCTAGACTTCGAATGGCTTATTGGGAACAAGGCATTTTTAAACACACTGGGAATTTTAATGGAGGGAAAGTAGGGCTTTGAGATGTAATTGCTGTGGCTTCAGGCCATAGAGTTCAAGTCAGTAACTTGAACAGTCCTGGTTATAGGAACATAGGCATCACTGGTGAAGGATTAATCACTGAGAATTAATGCAGCATCCCAAAATTGCACTAATGGAAGAGGATCCAAAGGCATTGCATGTCAGCTAGTTTTATTAAATCAGCAAAGATTTGAGATTTTACCAACCAGACTTCAGATTGCAACATGGAAGTAACGGTCAAACCAGGGGTAGTTCTACTGGTAAAATAAAGGTGGTTAGACCTTGCCAACCTATATGTAACAGCAGCCACATCAGGTCTGCTAAATGTTAGCAGTCTTCATCATTATTCTGACAACACATTTTAAAATATGCCCATCTTTACTACTGATCGCCATACCGTAGAAACTATAGTTATGCATGCAAACAGGCTGCTGACAATCAAATTGACAGGATATCTTTCTGCTTCTACTGTTTGTGGTCTACAGCCTACAGACTCTGGTACAGTAATTCCATCTATTAGAAACCTGTCTTCGTATCTCAGTTAATATAGACACTGCTCACAATCAGCCTTATGAATCTTCTTCAACAGTGCAAATCAGAGATAATTTTTTCCCTGACTTTCTCTAGGTCCCTGAATGCCTGGGTGCCAAAGATGTGGCTGGATGAATCTATTTTAAATGAGCTGGAAACAAAATGCTCTCATTGTCAGACCAAAAACTTTATGCCTTGGCACAGCAGCAAATTGTTCTGAAATGGTATAAATGTAAGAATATTAAGGGTGATTTATTAGAAGCATATTTAATGAAATACAAGTTTTTAGATTATTATCATTCAATCTTCACAGTAACTTCTGTCATGCCTTATTTGCCTCTAAAAAATTAAAACAAGCATCTATCTTCAGTTCTTTAAAAGTTAATTCTTCTTGAGTGTAAGACCTAGGAATTTGTATATTCTATACACACTACACACAAATGAATGTCACATAGCAAAGGAAAGTGAAAAACTGCAATTCTCCAATTGTTTTCCAGTGTTCTAAATGCAAGCTTTAGCAGTGTTGAGATATTTTCAGTATCTAGAAGCTGCATCTCCAGCAGGGCTTTTATTCAGAAAAGTAAGTGAAGTTTTGAAGTGAATGCTCTGATCATCCTCACTCACTGTGTAGTGGCTTGGTTTGTAGAGTGTGTTTGGTGCATATATAAGATATTCTTTCTGGGGGAAATGAAACTGTAACTTCCACTCCAAAATTATACCAGCTGCACTCCAAGTGTAATTAGAGCAGAAGGATTCTGAACCACATGTATGGTAGGCACCACCCACAATATAAACCTAGAAATAGTTCAAGCATCACAGTAAATCTGATCTAAGGTAAGGTGCACATACATATATATCCCAGGGAAGTGGTTGAGTCACTGTGGAAGTGGCACTTAGGGACATGGTTTAGTGGAGGAGTTGGCTATGCTGGGTTAATGGTTGGACTAAATCATCTTAGAAGTCTTTTCCATTAAATTACTATGTGATTCTACAGTTCTGTAAATGTAGGACTCGGTACCAGCCATTTCCAGCTGCTGATCTGCTCCTATTGCATTGAATTGTTGATGTAGATGTGACCAACATACAGTAGCACGCAGCCTACGATGGAATATTGAACCAGGAGTCAGGTTCTGTAACAACACACATTTCCAAAACAGATCTATAAAGCATGGGTCCAACAGTGAAAGCTGTGGAAATCCAAGAGCTGGAGCTAAAAGCTGTGAATAATAATAACTTATTTCAGGTGCTTCTCTGCAAGGTGAGTCTTTAGATTCTGCTTCCTGTGCTCACATCAGCTGCAGGCTGACATGTAATTGAAAAAGCTTGGTTCACTGTCCAGCCATTTACAGGTGTGCAAAGAAAATGTAACGGGAATGTTTAAGATAATAATCCCACCAAAAGCCAAGGCCTTTCATTCCACTTTGCACTTGCATTTTGTTGGGTTAAAAGAGTATGAAGTAGGGGATATTAATGCTGCCTGAGTTCAGGCACCTGTCTTAGGGGAGCAGTCTTCTTGGACTCTGTGGCCACTGGAAAGAGAAAGACCTTTCTGGAAAGCAACTCTGATCGTCTGTCTTTGATGACTGAACTCAGACTGCATAAACACTCTCTAACACATAGCAACAGAGAATCAAGCCTACTGTCAGTAGAATTAGGACATCTGTGATGTAAAAGTGCATTAAAATTGTGAATTAATACATTTTAATGCATTAAAAATTATGGAAAATCAATTATTTTTTCACAGCATAACATTGAAAATAAACATGGTTACTTCATGAGAAATCCATGTGATTCTTAAATCTGGTGCAATAGATTTTTAGGTTGTAGAACCAGAGGAAAATAATCCTAAAGTTTTATAATTATTTCCTTTTTAAACTACTTAATAAACAGCAAACAGTAGAGCCCCTGCTTTAAAAAGGAAAGACCTGGTAAATCTTCCAGCCAGAGCAAGGATAAGACACGATTACAATCTGTTTACTGGAACATGATAAAGTCATCTGAAAAAACAAAAAGCACTGCAAACCTCACATTTGCTTTGGATATGTAACCCAAAGATGATGTAAGATATGACATTACCTTTTCCATTTCCTTATTTAATGTAGAAAAAAAATCAAAATTATTCAATATTGTTGTGCTCTATTTTTTTTTTTCTGGGATAAGCAAAATCACTGTCAATAAATTCAGAAGATGTTACTGTGAGTGCATTTTACAATCTTACATATGTTACTGAAAGAAAAAAAAAATCTGTTTGAAGAAAGTATCTGACAGAAACAAGCAAGAGTGGATAATTCAGCAAGCAGGCTAATTCCCTTTACTTAGACTTTCCCATGTACATTTATAATTATTTAAGAACATTCCAACCTGAAAAACCCATCTCACTGCTGATAATAACTAGTCTTACTAATAGTTTATAAGTCTAAAGGTGACCTGGGGATTAACTGGTGCACTGCCTAAATGGCAACGGCCAAAAGCTTTTTGGTTTCGAAGAATCAAAAGCTGGCATAGTGTCAAATGGCACTTTGGCAGAAGTCCATCTGCTCACAGACAGATATATATCTATTATATCTATATATCTGCAAGTTTTGCAGCTTTCCAGCTGGAAGCAGATGCACCAAAGGAAAAAGACTTGCATCCAGTTCTGTTGCACTGCACAAGAGCAATGGGTGCTACAGACAGAACTGCTGTTAAATGCATTTGGTTAGATTAATGCAAATACCATAATTAATCTCCTGGCAGTCATTTCACAGGCACTGTTCAAATATGTACACAACTCTGCAGCAAAAAGTTTTATTATAATGACTGATACACATGCCATAGAGCTAACCCATCTTCTTGCACCACCTTCAGCCCTATGGGTACTGAAATGCCCTGTTCCAGTTTATGACATTCTTTCATCCTCTTAAAAATTAAGGCTTCTGCTTATATTGAAGTAGAGGCCTCAATAAGTATATGCTTACTTAATTAGTGTACAGGTAAGCATATGCATACCTACTAGGCCTTAGAGGTTTCAATGGGACCATTACATGATTGCACCTCATTATATTGATTAATATTGTGTGAAAACATATGTTCCACAGATTTCTTTTCAGTCCTCCTCTAACTTCACTAAAGTTAATAAAGGCATTCCCCTGCAAGTACGACTATGCAATGACTTGCCAAGGAAGATGACTCTTGCTTCACGCAACCAGTGGTTGGGTGCTGTGCCCTTGGGAAGAGAACCTGGCCTCCAAAGCAGGTGTTACAGCCAGCAGACAGATGTCATTAGATGTTGGTAGATAGGGTGTATACAAAAGATGTCCTGAGAACAAGTACAGTGGCTTGAACTCTGTTCTCTGCCTTGCCTTGGGGTCTCTGTTATTGTCTTTGGCTGCACTGTTCAGGATCCAGCTGGCATTTGCCACCTGTTCATTTGTAGTTCTGTCCCAAGCCATCTGTCCTTGCAGATGCTCTGTCTGCTCCTTCTCCTTGACACACCTCATGAACTGCACTCCCTGGTTTTCTTGCTCCATCTGAAGTTCAGCTATGCTCTTGTCAAGGTGCGTGCAAGCTTCCTGGTACCAAATCTTGCTTCCAACCATACGCCTGCCTTACTCTGTTAATGAGCATTATATGTCTCTGGTTCTTGATTTCAGATTGCCTTAATTATATCACCTGGCTCCTGCCTCCACCCAGACTCCAACCCTGAGGCCTCACTGTGAGTCTTGCAAATGTCATGTCCCGTCATAACAGTCTTCACAGGCAGGTGCAGACAGACAGCAGCTTGTTTTGCTGGTGCTCCAAGGTGGGCAGAAACGAGCCAGCTTTGTTCTCGGAGCTGTACATCTACATTACCTGAAAGGAAGAGCTCTTTTATTTCCAGACAAGATATGCAGTAGCTTGGAGCACAGACAAACTGAATCCATTTCTGTATATACTTGCTCAGTTATACATCCTGTGTAAACCTATACTAACTTTTAGGGTACAGATTAAATTTAAATACCAAGTAGAGACACACACTGTTTACATATCTCAAATGTTTGCCCAGATGTTGCGGAGTATCCCCTGTGACACCTAGTTAGACAGAAATTGACTGTGTGGGTTGGAGAGGACCAAGGCAGAAAGATTTCTACCATACTTTCTAAAAACTGGTTATAGCTTATCTGTGAACATTATCTATGTTGACCATGCCATTCAGGTGAAGCGTAGCAACTGCATTTCATTGGGTATCAACCAAATTCTAGTCTGAAGCGCACTTTCGGGAATGTGGTGTATTGACCTTGGCTGGACACCAAGACAGTCTATCACTCCCCCTTCTCATGTGGACAAGGGAGAGAAAATAAGATGGAGAATGACTCATAGGTTGAGATAAGGCATTTTACTAAAGCAAAAGTGAAAGTCTGTGTGTGCACAAGCAAGAGGAAAAAGATTAATTTTATTCTCTTCTTCCCATTAGCAAGTGATGCCTGGGAAGCAGGGCTTCAGCATGGATAGTGGTTGCTCCAAAAGGCAAACATTGTAAATAACGAATGCTTTCCTCTTTGTCCTTCTTCTTTCCTTAGCTTTTATATCTGAGCTGACATCACATGGTATGGAAGATGCCTTTGGTTAATTTAGGTCAGCTGGCCTAGTTGTGTCCTCTCCCAGGATCTTGCCCATCCCCAGAGTACTGATGGAGTGCAGAATGTTGGAGAAAACAGCACCAATGCTGTGCCAGCACTGCCCAGCAGTAGCCAAAGCACTGGTGTGTTATCAGCATCGTTCCAGCCTGCCAGCTAGCCTGCCAATGCAAAGCACAGCACTGTGAGGGCTGCTATGGGAAAATGAACTCCATCTCAGCCAGGCCCAATACAGTGAATTATGCATCTCTGTTTCAGTAGAGTTAGTCTAGACTTTCTCAACATCTGTATTTCTATAAGTTGAACACAAATCTTATTTCTAAAGTACTGGAATTTGAAGCTCAGGCCTTTATCCAGGGTAGTTAAAATAAGTTTACACCAGATGATGACTTGATGCTGTGTAACTTCCACACCAGCAGATAAAACATCAACAGATATAGAAGATGCCAGAAAGATGTGCTTGAGCTACTGGTAGTAGCATATGCAGACCTGCGTAAAGCTTAAGTGTAAACTAAGTTAGGCTAGATTTAATTTAGACTACTGGAATTTTGCAGCTTAGAGTGAGCTCTGTGCTTGCATAGCTTGTACCCAACCCAGGCAACACAAACCTAACAAAGCCACTGTACACTGGAATCATTAAAGCAAATATTGAATCTAAAGGCTGCCTATTTTCTGCCAGCTTTAAAAGCAAATGAAGCATTTATTAACTTCCAAATCGTTTCTAATACCTGAGTACCTCAATGGGTCTGCTCATAAGTACTGTACGATGTGAGCAAGGACACAGCGGCAGGATCTGACCATAAATGCTTTCAGGCATGTGACAGAGACAGAGATTTTTGTGCTTTTGTTTCTAGGTAACTGCCTGGTTTTGTTTAACTATGTTTTGATTATGGTATGGACTTCATTAAACACTCTATGGGCAAATGGCATGCTTTATATTATATTTAGCTTTATCTCTCTACTTATGAGAACCGCGTGGGGTAATTTCTTCTTTGAGGGCTGATCCTCATCTCTTTATTACAGTGCGAATCTGTGGGAACGTTATATAACAGGGGAATGTGATTCCAGCTCTGCTCTAATATGTTTAACCTGAATAAATAGTCAGGCTGGAAATTATCTGTGTGTTGTATAACCCCTTCATAAGTTAACACATAATTAAGTTACAGATTTTGGAACTTATACTGGAAATCATTTCCTTGCATAAGAAAGTCCAGTGGGATTCAGTGGGATATTGTTGGGAGCTAGTGCAAAGTCATTAAAACAAGCAGAAGTTTCTAAATTGAGCCTTGAGTGTTTTAAGTAAAAACAAATTAATGCATCTAGACATTCTCTAGACAGAGCCTTTATGTATACATATACCTATACAACTACTATACCTCTAGAGGAAATCGTCATTGGAACTACTACACATATTTGGGGTGTAAAATAATACTAAATATATTTTCCTTTGTGCTTACTGCTGCTGCAGAGAAGTGTGAGTGTTATACGATGGTGATTGTTTGCAGGACATGGTTGCAGGGTATTTCTGTTTTTTGCAGGGAACTGCCTGATGTCTCTTTGAAAGTAAGAATTTTGGAAATATGCAATGCAGAAAAGCAGTGACATAGATTTTAGATTTTAAGTATGGATTAGGTCTTTTTTATAGAAAGAAGACATTGTAATTTTACTTTAAGCTATTGGTTTTTTACCCTGTTTCCTTTTCTATAGTAGTTAGACCTCTTAAATAATCTTATCTAAATGCAAAGTGGTGAGGGAGTAGGACAAGATCCTTCTCCTTTTGAAGTAATTTTTTGCCATTTATTTTCCTGGGAGTAGCACAGTGATTTTATAAAGATTATAAAATTTAATATTAAGTACAAATTCAAAATCATGCAACCTCTACATTTTTTTAAATATGGGAGCACACAGAATTGTAATACAGACATTTAATACAGAAATCACTTTTGTGTTTTCTAACATGAAAGAATGTTTGTGTTTTTTTGGAGTACTCTTAGCTCAATCAAAATTCCCACTGCAAAAGAAGCTGCAGCATTGGGTGCTGTATCTCCAGTAGGTTATTATACCTTTATTAAGGCTTTAATTTAAATATTTTAAATCTTATATTGTGAACAGGGGGAGTGAAAAGATTCTAATTAATGTGATCAAAATTCTTTATTCAGTTCCTGAGGTTCAAACACATATTGAGGTCAGAAATGTAAAATTAAAAACTTCAAGTTATTTATCCCATGTAAAATCAAGATTCAGATGCACAGCTAGGAATGTTCCAAGTTCCTGTTACTTATTCTGCTTATCAGCCCACAGTCCTAAATGGGTAATCAAAATGTTAATAATAAAAATAATTAAAAGAATTACATTTTAAAATTGTATCTTCCAACCATAACTATATACACAAGGAGTTACTTTTATTGATGTTAATCTAGTTGAAATAATGTAATTTCTTACCTGTCTATCCAGCCATTTGTCTTAAAATAAGTATAATGTAGAATCTTTCTAGGATCAGCCTTTACTTTCTTGAGCCAGTTCCAATAGAGGGAGAGAGCAACAAAATGTGCACAACTAGAAATCAAGGAATGCTTAATGAAACCTGGAGCCAAGTGTCTGATCTCAGCAAAATCAGTGTTTTAGACCTCGGTTAGTGCTTGAAGTAAAAGTATACCATAGCTGTTTAATAATCATAAAGAAGTAGCCATACCAGTATTGCAACAGGGAAGTGATCATGACCCAAACACGTGTGGGAGGAAGAGGCAGGTGGGCATGGGAGATGAAGGACAGCACTGCCTGGCTGTGGCTGGGGGGTGAGTTTCTGCTGCTGTCCTGGCTCACTTCATGCCATTGTTGCTGTACTCCCAGGACTGAGTGTGTTCTGCGTGTGTCCCCTCAACACTGTCAATTTTTAAAATTAAGACTGCCAAGAATGAGAAAATTGTTTTTATATTTTAACATTAAAATGACCTAGCCCTCCACTCACTGCCATGTTTGCACAGAATCCTATTTGCTGGCTGTCACGTGGAAGCAAAGAGAAAGTCACATGAAGACAGATACATTACCTCCACAGAGAAGAAAAAGGCAGTTCTCACTTGCCTTCGTTAGCAGATTTATTTTCCACATGCCAGAATCCAGGTCCAAAGGACACCAAAGCATTAAAGAAACCTTCCCAGACATGAAAAATAATGATATAATGGTCACAACTAAAACTACAGGTGAGATTTCTTGTGATGGTTGAGCCTACATAATGTACTGCTGCTTCTGAGAAGATCAACTGTCCTTCCTCAGGCCTGGTCACATACTCCCAAGTGTTTTGCGAGCCTCCTGTCACGCTTTGATAGGTTTGTTCTCTTTGCTAGACCAGCAGAAAGCTATCTGAGATAAGAAGTAAATAGTCTGCCAGTGTAGACAACTCATTCAGGTGTTAAATGAACACCAAAGCCTGGGAAAAGATTGGGAATGGCATCTGTGCATCCAGAAGTAGAGAATGGGCAGTAGAAGGAAAGGAGGACTGGCCATTTCTGTGGCAGTAGCCTGCCTGAATGTCTCCATTATCTAGGGAAACCTTAGCCTAGGTCTCTGAGAAAATGCTGGAAGACATGCCTTGCTCTCAGGCAAAGAGAAGGCTGAGTCATATATGCAAAATATTTAGGGAAATTTAAAAAAATTGGCTAAGATCTAGAGGTTACAGACTTTTCCTCATCTTACACTAAGTGACTAAATAATGCTTTGGTGAGAAGAAGCTGGTTTTGAGTTACATAAGCATTTGCTAAAAGGAAAATTTTACAGGTCCCTTCTCAATGGGGTGTTTTGAGGCATCATGACGAAGGAATGGGGGAGTTGCAGGCCAGCATGCCAATATAGGAATGATTAGGAAAGGTAATTTCATCAGATGAGGGTTGAAAGTTACAAGCCTTCCAAACTAGATGCCATTGAAGAAGATTCTGAAGCATACATCTCTGTGCATTTATGATATAGATGTTAAAGCTTCTGGAGTACCTTAGCGTTACATTAGTGGCTGCTGTAGATTAATGTTACCTCAGATTAATTGTCTCAATTAAGTCACTCTTCTTTTGAACTGACAAGATGAAGCAATTTGATTTCTTTAAGGCCTTGTGCTAGGGAACAATAGAAGGCCACCAAAGAAGTCACTTGATGGCTTGGGATGAAGTCTGGTCAGTTGAGCTGTAGCCTAAGAAGTTACCCACAGAAGAAGCTTTCTATAGCAAAGGACTTATAACAAACACAGGGGAGAGAAAAGTGGTAGTAGAAATGTTTATTAGGACAGTGAACTACTAGAAAAAGTGATTTCCGAGCAAGAAAACTGCTTTCAGTTGCTTGTTTCTATTGTATTCAGAGACATAGGTCTTTATGAATATCCTTATAAATAAGCATTGCTGTACTCTATCAGCCAGTTCTCTTTCTTTAGAAACCCTTGTTTTTCATTTTAGTGGCTGTCTGAATAGACTAAAGTATGACATTATTTTTGCAGTGATATAGGTGTGTCACTTGTGTTACTACATTGCTAAGACTAATCATGATGTGAGTGTGTAGTTATGTCATATGCTCTGCTGGCTCACAAAAATAGAGCCTGTAGGCACCATGAACAGCAAAGTACACTCTTAGATGCCCATAATCCAAGCCAAGCCAATGGTTCAGCCACATAGAGATTTTAGCATTTTTAATTTAGAGATATGACATATTCATACACCAAAACAAATATTTAAAAGGGAATTCATATACTTTCTGGTAGCCGAAAGGCAGAAATTTGATTGTCATGGATGTCCATAACCCTTGAGTGTATGTATATTTGTATTGTGAGTGGGAAGCTAGAATAGGATGTCTTTCATTTCTATTTGTCCAAAATGTTCCCCTGCAGCCCTGGAAGTATGTTTCTCAGCTGTGATATGTTCAGAATGCAGCTCACAGGGAACAACTTGCAGGCATTTCAGAGGGACTGGTCATTCCATTCCCCCTCAATATTTAAATTGTATGTTTCAGCAGCACGCTCCTTGACTTGAGCCACACACAAGAGTGGGAAAGAAACACTTTACCTTCAGAAATGCTGAACAGAAATTCATAAAACTACTGTACAAGTTATATGGCCTTTTGGACAGCAAAATAAAGCAAAGATACTTGTTCTCAATAGCAAGAGGGCAAAATGAACAACTGTCACAGCAGTGTCTAACATGTAGTATTCCCAGGACTGCAAAGACCAAATAGAAACAGAGCACCTATATTTCTGTTACACAACATATGGCTCAGTTCTTTTTTTTATGTGACTAAACAAAACTTAATTGAAAGTAAGAATGGTTTTATAAAGTCAAATTTATAAATAAGTATATTTTCCTATTTCTAAAGGACACAGTGTTACTTTTTACTAGCCAAGACAACTATTTTTAGCTTAACCATGTACTGTTGAAATTGTCCCTTGAACAAATCCTGGTTTAACAGATGGGTACACATAAAAATATGTGAGAGCATCTCTGTGTGAATCAAGTTTAAATGTTAGCTTGCATTGCCATTCAGGAATACAGAGATACCAATTAGTGTAAAGCTCATGGAAGATGATGGAAGAATACACCATTGCAAATCCAATTCAGAACTGCATAGTTTATAAATCTGTGCTCTAGTTGCTATGGTAATTTTAGTTTTGGTTTTGGTGACTCAGGATTATGCAGCATCAAAAAGTAACACACCTTGAAATGTGAGGTTTCTGTATAAGAATCTTACTTAGAACTGACAATATCAAAGAGCAAGAAGTCTGCTTCTTATGTAGTTTACTTGAAAATTTTGATAGCAATTTGTGCATAGTCTTCTTATTTTTCTGGATAAGGATTGTACCAGAGATTTCACTGTTACATGTGTGGGTGTGTCAAACAATCAGAGTAGAGAATACACCAGATTTAAAGATGGAAAAGACTGTGACTATCAAGTAAAACAATGAAAGAAATGCCTTATAATAAGTATCTCTGTCATGGCCTTTTCATGTGAAAAGATATTTTATATTTTTTTATCCTATGTCTCATTTTACCACCCATGATTCTTTATAAAAATCTGTTAAATTTTTTAGAAAGTTTTGTGTCTATATATATATATATATATGCAATATTTGTCACTATTACCCTTTTTCCCCCAGAGCTAGAATTGATGATATTACCTTTGATATATTAGTTTTTCTTCAATGGGGAGAGAAGAATGTTAAGAGACAATTTTTAGAAGCCACACTGTGTGTAAAACTGTTCAAGATGAAAGACAAGACAACAATTATCCTGATGGAAGTCAGAACAAAAATTCTACATCCCAAAAGCTGGCAATTTTGGGTAGTGCAAAAGCTTTATCCGCATACTTCGGCAGTCTAGAAAGCTATGTGAAATAGCTTTGAACAATGGTTGTAATGCTTTTAAGAAAAAATGGAAAACCAGAAAGCACGCTGATAACAATCTCATTGCTAAATCATTGTATTGATCACTTGAAGCCTGCTGTTAAATTAACTGGAAATATATACACACATAGATGCTATCTCTGCAAATATTTACATGGTTATCTCTATAGAAAAGTAGTCCTACTGAATTCAGTGCTAATATTTGTATGTGGAAAATTACATAATCACCTTTAGTGCTGTGTATATACGTGCAAACAAAGGATTTAACAGCACATTTAATGTGTTGGGTAGTCTGGTAGCGATACACCAAAACAGTCTGATAAAACTAGGTCGACTTAGTGTGCCCTTAAATTGCACTCATAAGGTAGCTCAAATGATTGTCTCTTGTTAGCATACTATAAACTGTAAACACTGTGCACACTTATGCAGTTATCTAATTCACTCTTGTGATACTCTCTTGCAGTAGTGACTCTTTCAGAATGAATTTTATACTCACTTTCAATATGGTCTTCAAAAAGAGCCTTCATATATAAGTTTGCTCTAAGCCTCTGCACAGATGAATTTTACCCTCCATGCCTGGGCACATAATTGGAAAAGAATGTCATATTTCTACAGAAATTATTATTTCTAGTTACGTATGTTTATCTCAATTAGTACTGAATTAGAAGCTGCAGACAGTCTCATCTCCTCTCAGTAACACTGAATTTACAATGAAATGGAATGACATTAGACTGGTAGGATGAGGTAAAGAATATGGCCCAGTATGCCTTTGCTATTGAAGTCACAAACTTTTATGGGAGATATAAGACAGGAAAAAATTCAGAAATTAAAAACTAGTTGCTGTTGTTATTATTACTGTTATTATTATTATTATTCTCTCCTTGAAATGTGAACACTTGCAGAGATTAACTAGTTTACATGAACAACAGCTCTACTTTTTGCTTAAGGAAGATGATATGGTTTGCTAGATTTAAGAACCACACTTAATTTCCTGCAGATCACACAGCTATCTCTGAAAGACATTTATATTCTATATAAATGGAATATCTGAATTTCAGCTGACTATACAAATGAATTATGTCTTGCCTGTAGAGTCTGACAAAAGCCTCAAACATACCATAACTCCCAACCATGAGGTGCAATCCAAAAAATTTTAAAAGTCAAGGAAAAATAACGTCAAGAATGTGGAACATACAAATAGCTGCAGTGTATGGAAAAATATTTGCTGAAGTTCTCTGAAAAGATGGAGCTGAATCAGTGAAAAATGCCCTAGAAAAAAGAGTAAAAGGAAAGTATGAGGTCTTTAAAACCAAATTAACTCTATGATACTTAAAAAAATAATTGATCTGTAGAACCTCTGCATTTCACTAACAAGCCAAGAAAAGCAAGTTGGAGTTAAAGGAGGATCCATGACCAGAAAGAAAAAGCTGAACTGGAAAATTGAAATCAAGGAAAGGAGACAGGAGCTCCGATGAAAACTTAGAAACATGCTCCATGACATTGAAATTCCTGAGAGTGCATTTTGAATACGTGCCTATCCATTTGCCTAGAATTACTTTGTTGCTAATAAAGCACTTGATTTAAATATTGCTTGCTGAAATCAGTGTATTACATTCTTCAGCTGTGTGGTTTCTTGAAGAGTCAAATTTTCAGACAGCCAACTGAGAAAGAGAGAAGTGGCATGTTGGGGAGGTTACTTGTAAATATCTGAGACATCTGGGGAAGGAGAATGCAGCTTTTATCTTGCATTACTTTTTTCTGCACTATAGTTTGAGGTCCTTAGGAAATAGCACTGCATTGAGAGTCTGTCCCCAAGGAAGTTTGCCCATGAGGACAAGACCATAGCAGGTGGCTGGAGCCTTTGCAAATCCCTTCTTAGACATGAGTCAGGTGATGCAGCCAAGCTCCTGGCTGGTAACCGTCCATGCCATGCTGATGGTACCAGCACAATGCCAAAGCACAACTAAATCACTCATGTGAGTAATAAACATTGCAAAGACTGTTTTTGAAATGTTCTCTGCAGTCAGCCATATTCTCAAACCCAGGAACCTAAAATGTACCCCTGGATAGTCACACAGGCTGCCAACAGTCACACAGGTAAGGCATAAATTAGGTGCCAGGTAATCTTTCATCCACTTACTTAGTCTGCAAATCTCTCTCTGGCAAATCTTTCATCTTGCCTACCAGATGTTGTCTTTTGTTCTCAATCACATTAGGCCTGCAAACTGTCAGTGCATGTATCTCATGCACTGCTGTATGAGTAAATCTGATTGATACTATGCAAATATCTCCAGATGAAAATCTGTTCTGAAAGACATTAAGAACAGCACATTGCTGCAGGTACTTTGCAACTACTAGTCTTGTGAAATGGCACTTTATCAATAAAAATGAAAATAAGAAGCCTGAGTCGGCTTCAAGACTGCCTACCATAAGAAGGAGACATTATAATTAGAAAAGCACAAATCATGCAAAATTTGAGGTGTATGAGGTTTAGTGACCCTCTCAAACTATACTTTGTTGCCTATAATTAGTTGAAAATAAAACCTATTTTCCAGTAAATTCAAACCCACATTTTATCCCCAGAGATTATTGCATTTAAAGCAAAATACATATTACTTTTAGCTAAAGAAAACATGCTGTGCATAGAAAAAACTTTATTATCTGTAATAGCTTGGTTCCTAGAAGTTGCAACTCTGAACAAAAACATCTTAGTCTTTGTATCTTCAAATGCTACGTGCTTTGTAACTGCTTGTTTTCTTCCAAGAGAAAGAATGGCTATGCTACCTCAGGTTTTCACATAATGGAAGTGAACTGTAAGTGAAATGGACAATAAGAACAGGGCTTTGTCCACTGTCATGTAGAATCATAGAATGTTAACGGGCTAGAATCATAAAAATCATAAAAATTTTCTAGTCCCAACCCTCCCTGCCATGTGCAGGGACACCTCCCACTAGAACAGGTTGGTCAAGGCCTTATCCAAACTGGCTTTGAACACTGCCAGAGTTGGGGCATCCACCGTCTTCCTGGACAACCTGTTCCAGGGTCTCACCATCCTCACAGTAAAGAATTATTTTGAAATATCTAGTCTAAATTTCCCCTATTTCAATTTGTACCCATTATTCCTTGTCTTCTCACTACAGTTCCTGACAAAGTCCCTCTTGGGCTTCCGTGGAGGCCCCCTAAAGTGTAGGGGCAAATGTAGAAGTGTAGAGGCAAATGGGAGTTGGTGCTTTGTACATCAAGCTGGCCTGACGTGGTCATGTCTAACCTCCCAAAACAAAGGACCCTCAGCAAGTTGCTCCATTTCTTTCCTTTTTCCTCCGTTTGCCAATACAGACGGAAACACCGTGTTGCCTGCAGATGACAGAGGTCACAGGCAGAAACAGTGCCTTTAGTGAAGCTGCCCGACGGAACCGCGGCGCGGCTCCCACTCCCCCTCCCACTCCCCCTCCCACTCCCCCTCCCACTCCCCCTCCCACTCCCGGCTCAGCTCCGCTCGGCCCCGCCCCGCTCGGCCCCGCCCCGCTCGCGCCCTGCCTCCTGCCCGCCCCCCGGGAAGCTCGCGGAGTTATGCTAACGAGGCCGCCATCGCCGGCCCGCCCCTCGGGTCCCCGCCCACTCCGCGCCCTCCGCCTGGGCGGGTGAGCGCGCGCGGCCGCGGTGCGCTGTGGGATAGTGGCGGTATAAAGTGTACGCTCGGCGCGGCCGTGGCTGAAGGGGCCGGCGCGAGCGGGGCATGAAGATGGCGGACGCCAAGCAGAAGCGGAACGAGCAGCTCAAGCGCTGGATCGGCTCCGAGACTGACCTGGAGCCGCCCGTGGTCAAACGCAAGAAGACCAAGGTGAAGTTCGACGACGGCGCCGTCTTCCTGGCCGCCTGCTCCAGTGGGGACACTGAGGAGGTGCTACGACTGTTGGAGCGGGGCGCCGACATCAACTACGCCAATGTGGACGGGCTCACTGCGCTCCACCAGGTTGGTACTGGGCCGATCGAGGGGCCCCTGGCCGGACTGGGGCGGGGGAGGGGAGGCCGAGGCCAGCCTCCGGAGGAGGAGGAGGTGGAGGAGGAAGGGGCCGGAGGCGGCTGCACTCCCTCCGCTGGGGGGTGTCGGGGCGGGGAGGCGGCGGTGGGGTCAGGCTGGGACCGGCCGGAGGGGCCGTGGGCCGAGCCGCTGGGCCGGCGGGGCTGGAGGGGTGGGAGGCTGCACCCCCTCCTCGGGGGCCGGGTGTCGGAAAGGGCGGATGGGCCTCTCCTCCGGCGGGAAGGAGGTGCCACTGTCCCTCTTTCGCTTTCCCCTCTTGGCAGCGCCTCCTTCGGAGGGCCGGGGGCAGCGGGCTCTGCCCCGTGTAGACTGAGGGTCCAGGGGCAGGTGTTCCCCGGCGGGGGAGGATGGCCGCAGGTGAGGGAAGCGGGCTGGCCTCGGAGGGCGCTTCCGCCGCTCCTCTGTGCCCGGGATCCCGGTAGCAGTTCCCTGCTTGCCTCGTCTCCCCGGTTCCGCTGTAGTTGAGCCGATTAAAGCCCGCTCGTGTGTGCGGGCGGGCGTGTTAAGAGACGGATCATCTATTTCTCTCCGGTTTCTAGGGGGAACCAGTGTTTTGTTCCTTATATAGAAACGCCTATCAATAAGGGGCTGCTTGTTTTCGTTACTGATGGCTCCTGGCGTAATGTGAAAGCTGAACTTCAAGGGAAGCAGGGCTCTTACATTTTCCTTCCGTGCGTTGGAAAATAGTAAAGCACTCAATCCATATCGCTTTGTTCTAGTATGGGTACGTGGGAGAGGGGTTGCTGCCGAGGGAGATAACTTTCACTTGGGGCAGTGGGGGAATGGACAGGAAACTGGCTGTGAAGTTTCCTCAAAATGGATGCTTTGTGCATGTTGAACTTCATAGCAGTCTGATTGGAATCTCAAAATGTTAGCCAAATAAGGAAAGGCTGTGGCAATCCGGAGATAATGCGGGTTTGCCTGAACAGTTTTTTTTCTCTAGAAGGCCAAAAGCTTCCACACAATATTAGATTCACTGAGTATCTGAAAAGCAAAAAAAATTACAGACTAGCTTCTCATTCTTAAGTTTAGAAGTTGTTCAGTAGTTTAAAAAAGAAATCTTAATGATTCTGAGGTGTAGGTTGATCAAGTAGAAATCTTCCCAAAATGGTTAGGTGAGGGAGTTAGGACATTGTTTTTATACAGCGCTTTTCTTACATTAAACAAAAATGAGATGTTGAATTTATTTTCTCCATCCTATATAGATTTTTCAAGGATGTGAGGCTCTAGAAATACATAAATTGCCCTGCAATGCTGGATCGAATCCCTTCTTGAACATAAGATAAAAAATTCTATGACTCTTTGCTCTGTTTCCTGTGTATAAGTTGTCACTTGCTCCCCTGTAAAGGGTGTTGGCTTACTTTCGGTTGTGAACTGAACTGGAAGAATGAATGTGTGTTATGGTTAAGCCTGTCAGTGTGTTACTGCAGCACGGTTACCTGACTGCAGGCTAACCTCTCACTTCATTGCGAGGTTTTATGTATTTATCCTCCTGTAATCAAGTTATGATTGCTTCATGCTTCCAGGGAGCTCTATTAGAAGTCATACCTTAACTGGTTAGATCCTTGGGTCTGCAAGTTACTATACTCCAGTTATTGGTAGGAAAGGATGACGTTTACTTTAACTCTGTTGTTAGAATAAGGGATGGCGTTCTCTCTTTATGAAGTCCAGATGGCATTTTCAAAATGTCTTTGAAAGCTTTGTTGTATGTAGTATCATCAGGATAATTCTGAGCTTATTGTCCCCTTTTTTTTACCTTCTAGTCAGCTTGCAGTTTGGAAGGGCAAAGTCTAAGGGAACAGGGGTAAAGATTTACATCACTGCTAAAATTCCAGCTCACTCTCCTCCACCTCCCCCCTTCCCTCCTTTAGTGATACCAAAGGGCCTTTTCTGACTTTGATATGGAAAGCAAATAAGATCAGTTGTGAAGTTATAATTCTCTTGAGAGAGTACAGTAAGTGAATGTTGCCTCTTGCTAAAAAAAAAGGCACATGACAAATCCCTGCCTCTGACCAACTCTGAATGGTTTCACTTCATTATTATCAGAAATTTTCCTCTAATATGCCATAAAAAGGTGCGAATCACACATGATGCATTCTGCAACAGGAATTCATTTAATCAGATTTGGCTGTGGTGTGAACAAAGCTGTATCTGCTCTCAAAGGAAACTCTTCAAAACCTTGTCATTCTTCCTGACAGTTTTGACTGACTGATGGTAATTGTGTCAAGGTCCTTGCTGTGTTTAGGACCACCATGGCTTGCTGTTGCTTTGTGGTTCTTTGGTTGGTTGGGTTTTTTGTTTTGTGTCATCTGTCAGATTCCACGTAGACATTGCTGCTTCAGAGGAATAAATTTATCTCAGCAAAGGTAAAATGATTGTACTTTTTTGGGTTGCATCCTTTTTGTCTTCCATCTTTTTGGTTTTTCTGCAGTTATTGAGAGCAAATGTATGTGTCTGAAATAGCAATAGAATTAAGTATTTAATACACTATTTAGCCTTTGATTGTCCTGTTACATATGGCAGTTATAGGAAGAGACTTAAGGTGTGTTTTCTGTTTCACAGCTAGTTGGAAGTACAGAGTACAGAGGGGAAAGTACCATTAATCCTGAAATTCTGGTGAACTTCAGATCTGGTCTTTAATGGAGCATCAAGCTTTGTTATTAAAACCATTAGCTAAGCTTTTCCTCTGAGTGGGATAGAATGCCATCACCATCAGAAAGCTTTATGTAGAATTGTTTCTCTTTATGTGTACAGGAAAGAAAAAATTACACTTGACTTGGTAGCTGAGAGGAGGAAGGGAGGGAGTGTATATATATAGGTGCTTGCTTCATCTCTTGACACTGCCAGTGAGTGATTTTGTCTTGTATTTGCATGTGCATAAATGAGTGAACTTGAGTGCGTCATATCTGAGGACAAATCAATTAAATTTCTTTGGGATCTTACGGAAGAAGAAAGATTGTCTTTAGGTGATGATTATTATTCCTCTATGTAATTTTAGGGCCAAATGTGCCTTGCTTTAAGAACTTGTTATGCTTTCAACACAAGTGACAAAACTGTTGTGTACCATTTTCCTATCTATGAGAGATATATGCAATGTAGGATTTTGCAGCAGGACAGTGTGTATTCTGCTGCATAATCTGCATTATATGTGTATTGTGTGTAAGTATCTGTAAGATCAGAAAACTTACTTTTAAATTAGAACTTAAATTTTCTATCAGATGTCAGTGTCATTACTCTAGTGGAGGTTGAAGTTTCAACTGTTGCACTCCCAGACAGTTGTCATGCAGGATGAGATCTAACTTTAAAGTACAGTTTTTCTAATCTGCTTTAACAATTGAATGTAAGGGGAACCTGAGAGAAAAAAGAAGTCCAAAGGTGAGCTGTGACCTTGCAGATTATTAGCTTCTCCAGAGTGGGGGTTAAAAGAGGCATATTCTGAAATAATATTATGAAGAGATGTCAATAAAACCTGTTCTCTTCTAAGGCAGACATATTTCTTCAGAGTGTGGTTCAGTTGTCTCATCCTGAAAGCTTAACACCTATCCTTCTTAAGAGTTTGGACTCTTCTGCTTTCCTTGACTTTCATGAAAGAGGACTTAGTTCACTAGCTCTGACTGGAATTAATTGCTTAAGTGGCTGAAAGTAATTTGTCTAGAAATTACATAAAGCTTTGTACAGGAAAGTTGAGCCCACCCTTTCTGGGCAGCACCATGGGAAGGCTGCATGTACTGGGGAGGGACTGCAATGTGGCCAGTTTCCTGGAAGGCTGGATTTCCTGTGTACACTGCTCCCCTGGGAGTGTGGGATGTGCACTGTGGAGTACCTGCATATCCTGAAAAAGTGACTGAGATTAGGCTGTGGTTAGGTATGACAATTTATGCAGCCTGCTTTTTGACTGCCCTTTTTCTTTGTGGCTGCTCAGACTTAGGAGATGATAACCTGGTTTTTGGCCTCATTCTTTTTGGGTGAGGAAGGTGAGTGCTGCAGTCTAATTCCACTACATAGCATGAAAAGAAAATGTCCTGGTGTCCTGATCTTGCCTCATCCTGGGGAGGGTACTGTTTTTGAGGTAAGATAAGGGATATTGTTCTGGCGGTTTGTGCTTGGGGATCATTGTGTACCCACAGAGGGTATCACTGGTCAAGGTCCTCCCTCCTTGATGAAGGATTCGTGTGATTTTTTTTTTTTGTCTGTGACAACTACAGTTTAATTAAGCAAAATTCTTCAGAGGCTATCTCTGGCTATCAAATTGTTTTTCTGCAACTCTTTAAGTACTCAATTAAGTGCGAAGGTGAGACCGTTTTACCAACGTTATAGTACGTATTAGTTTGCAGACAGAGCAGTATTCAGTGTTAAGTAGAAATTTTGATTTGAAGCCACTGTTGTATGACTCTACTGTGTTTATCCCTGAATAGTAATTAGGATTCTGTGTGTTTCACTGAATGCTTGCTTACTCTTTCTGAGTAAGGACAGTTATTGCTATCTTAATATTTCCTTTGGGATCTATGAGATTTTAGTTTTTAGATAAGAGTAACCTTCCTTTGCAGGAGTTTTTGCAATTGTTTATGTGAAAAGTTCAGTCAGGGCTTCTGGTGGCATGTCCTTAGTACCTGATATGGTAACAAGTATGGATACTTGTTTGACATCAGCTGTCGTCCTTGTTACGACATGCTTTAAAACAGCAACCAGTGATGCAAAAGGGACATAAAATTTACCAGTACTGGACCCCTTTGCCTCAGAACTTGGTAGAGGGCATTACAGCTGCACTGTCTGGATCCTTTCTGATGAGTGATTAACACAGGTCATGTGTTTGAGCTGGGGCTACAGCATGTGCAGCGTGTCAAGTAGTGAGAGCAAAGAACAGATTGCTACAGTCTTAAATCTCTAGGGTGTTTGCATCATAGCAGCAGCACCCAACAACCAAGGATAAGGAAGGTATGGAAATAGCTCAAAGCTATCCTAGTAACCTCCGAGCTATGACTTCTGCTGTGCATCTTCTGGAGAATGAAAGTACGGGGGCATATGCTAAACTTGTTAATTTTTCAAAACTGTCAAGTAGGAGGACTTAGTTTTGTACAGAAAGGTTTGTACAAAACTGATGCCTAAGTCTCACTGTTTGGAGGGGAGCAACCTTCTAATCACCAAACCTCCTAATGCTCTCTTTGTAGATGTTCTACAACTGAGAATTTTGGAGTAATTTGCTGAGCTTGTTTTTTTATTATTATTATTATTATTTTATCGTGGCTTCTTTTGGGTTTTTTTTAAGTTTTCTATCTGTGCAACAAAGCCCAGAGAAAATGAGTCCTGAAATAAGTGTACTGTTGACTTCACTCAGTGATCAGACTGCAGAGGCATATTTGTTCAGAATCCCTTTTGTAATTGGTTCTTGTGTGGGCCATAGATCTTTCTCTCTGTAGTTACAGTAGCTAGATTCAGGTGGTACAATAAGTACTTTTTAACTTCCTACTGATCTTGGCATCTAAGTTGGTTTTTTTTTTTTACTCTTTGAAATGGAGGCAAGAAGAAGTAAAAAAAGGTGTGATTTTTTTCCTAATATACTGTGAGTATAGTAGTGGAAATTTAAATATTGTGTTCAAAATATTTGTGTTCTCCTTGGTGTTTTATAAAAGAAATGGGTAGCAATTGCTTCACTTTTTTAGGTTTACTATTTCTGAGTGATCTGTTAAGTTGGAACCTGGGATTTCTGTGTATTTTCATTGCTGTGGATATTTCTTATGCACAAACAGAATAACCCAGGTGAATTCTAGCATATAGAAATTATTTGAAGTATTTAAATCTGAGACCAAGTTAGTGTAACTGAGAGATTTCTTAAACTTGCTAGTCATAGAGGAAGAGTTCTACATTTCAATGTAAGGATGAATTCAGCTGGTAGGGCTTTAGTATTTACTGAAGCTGATGTTCAGGGACAATTTCTACTGGTCTAAAGATAATTTCGCTGTAGCATTAGTGCTGCTTTTACTGTCAAGCTTTGGTTTTCTCTGTATTCTGGTGTTTTCTTGGTATTGTTAGAACACTTTTTCATGATATGTCATCAAAAATGCATCTCGTAAGAGTAGATGAGATGTACTCTTGTATATATGAATAAAACTGATGTGAATACACTTGATTTAAGGCCTTTTTGATCTTGGCACTGTAGTAGTAAGAATGCTGTTTTACCAAATTACTGAATTTCAGTTTGTTAGCTGAATCTGAGGCTAGGAGACAGAAGCAGTCAGTATAAATCACTAGCAGTGATACCACTTAGGTGTTCTGAGGGATCTGTATGTCAGACTTAAGAATATATGCTACTTTTTATTTGGAACAGATGGTTTGATAGGCTCTTATCCAGTTCTTTACTCGTTTATCCCTTTGCTCATGCTCTCACTTGCTCCCTTTCTCAAAGTTATTACTTAGGCTAGTAAGACACTTAGTACAATCCTCTCAAAATCTGAGAGCCCAGCAAATTGATAGTCTCTCTCTGTGTAATTGTGTTCCCTGAGGCTGGACTCACACCATGTGAAATTGGGGAACATGCACATGTTTTAGCATGTGCATAAAATACTGAAATTTTATCCAAGGATATATTCAGATGGGTTAGACTTGAACAAACTGATGTGCTCTGAAAGGAATGTGGTGGTAGTTTGGACAACTGTAGCATGAGTACACCTTTCTGGGATTCTTGCAATTAAGAAATTTTAAATGATGTCTTATTACTGCTGTATTGTAGTATAATTATAAATGATACCAAGTAAGACAAGCAGCATATGAGGACATTTGCCTAACAAATGTCTTGTCAGTGTCCAACAGTATATTATTTTTCTTCATTGATCTTGACAACCGTAAAATGCAAACTGGAATGCAGCTGCAAGGCAGTGGAGGCGTCCATAAGCTGGGCAGCCTCTGATGCTCCTGGATGGGTGGAGACATTCCAAGCTCCTTTACTTTCCTATATGCATTCCTGAAATGACAGTCAGTGGAAAGAGTGGCAACATTCCTCAGCTGTTTCCTTTCCAGTAATTGCAAGACTGTAAGATAGAACAAGAAGGCAAAAGATGATCAGGGTACTTGAGGGTGGGGGGGAGCATGTTGAATTCTTTTTTTTTTTTTAATGAATTGTTTTGACAAGACCTGGTGCTCAGCTCTTCTGTTTCAGTTGTTTTTTGAGCACACTGAATCAGCCACTGTGCTTATCCTGGAGACACTGAATCTTTGCCGGCTCATTGACGAAACCAAAATTAGAGCACTATCATGAAGTCTTTGAACAAGACTGTTTCCTATTTATGTCTGAGTGATGTTAGCACTGAGCCTAACAAATATATTGTTAATAGGGTAATGGCTTCTAAGGGTCTGTTAAACAGACTGAGGAGTAGAGTTGGCTTTAAGAAGAGGGTGAAACCTCTTAGAATCTTGACCAGGACATGTAGCCTCATTTTGGGCCTACACACAGAAGTAGGTTTGTCTTCAAGACTGCAAGGAAATAGTTCCTATACTACTGTAATTTCTGAATACTTAAATTTGATCTATAACTAGCACATAACCATCTATTTTGATACTAAATTATCTGTAAGCTGTGGTTGTTAGAAGTGGTTCTACCCTGAAAACATTCCGTCAGGGCCAAGTCTCACTGAAATGTTTTTTCGTTTTTAGATCAGTCTGAAATAACCTTTGATTTATTTTCCCATGTTATGAAGGTAATTCAGGGTCTTGAGTTGGAACTATGACACCTTGCTTTGGTGTGATCAGTTAGCCAGCCAGTGGTGATTATTATGCAAGTTCTAGTTCTGGGGTGATTATTTAGGTTTGCAGTTTCTGTTTTATTATCCTTGTACATCAGGGAATTACTTGCAAGTCTTGCCTTTATATTGTGGATCTGATATCTATCTATCCACACACCCCACTTTTCGTGTGAATTTCAGTTTCCTGGGGTTTTCTTTTTTTGGTTCTTTCACAGAATGACTGAGGTAAATGTTAACATGAAACCTGTTTGTTAGTAGTTCTAACAAAGCTTCAAACTTAGAGGATGAACTTACTATTTTTCTTAAAATCTCGCACTTGAAGCAAGTATTTGTCTAAGGCAAAATAACAATATCTTCATCTGGTAGCCAAGGTGAGCACAGCTGACAAGCATGTACAATGTATGTGTGTGGTAAGTGCTACCTTCTAAAACATGTAAGTTAGATGAAGCTTTCACTGAGGAACTGCATTCCTCTATCAAATCTGAGATCCTTGTGGGCCCCTTTTGAAACTGGAATACCATCTCAGACTTACTGACTTTGATACTTTTGGCTTAAAATATCCTGAAATTTCCTTTAGCATTCTTGATTGAAAACCTATGCTCCTCTTATGGAAGTGGAGAAGTTGTTATTTTAAGGCTGCAAAGCACGTTGTCCCAAGTTTTAACGAAAATGTTCTGTTGCTTGCAGTGCGTTTGCAAATGTATGCAATTATACTTGAATAAGTAGGCTTAATTAAGTGAATAATCTTAATGAAATAAATCAGTTTTTCGAAAGTGTGCCTCCCCATCCCAGAGATGAAATAATCTGAAACTACTTGTATTATTTTCTCAATCAGTTTGAATTTTGACTGCCTTTCCTGTATTCTGTAAAATATAAGTAACCCTGATTATTGTTGTTGCAGCATTAAATTATTTTTTTACCTAGTTTTGAAAAGTCAGTGCTCTTAAACTTGTTTTGCTAATCTGCTATTTGGAAATGCTTTTAAACGTGGTGCTTTAGGTGCTGAACTTCCTGCAAATTTGGGCAAAAGTTACCTTAGGTTTTATCCAAAGTAAAAATTAGGGTGCCAACATTATGTGTGGGCCAAATTTGGACTGTTGTAAAGTAATAATCTCATCTCTATCAAATCATATACAATAATGCCTTTAGAAAGCTTGCCAAACTTTACAATTTGCTACCACTTTTATTTTGGTCAGCTACTGTAGCAAATTGAATTATTTTAGGTCCTATTCTTTTTTAAAAGGATCCTGTGCTTCATCTCCTCAATGGAAAATAAAGGCTTTACCTCTGAAAGAAGAATTTTTGTGTAATGTCAATTTTTTGGTTTCTGAGTATAGCAGAGCAGGTGAGTTTTGCTGACACTGGGACTGTCACTGGGTTTCTGTTTAGGAATCTCTGGACATGGCTTTTTGGTCACTCATTTTCTACTTGCTTGCAGACAGCCTAGCTGAATGCTTGGCGCTTGTGTCTCTATAGCTATGCTTGTATGTGTGTAATAATGGTACTGAATGCTAATACTTGTATGTCACAGTGCTTATCAGCTATTTGTACATTTAGGAGGAGAAACAGCTTTCCTCCATCTCTCCAAAGGAGTAACTTAACAGATCTAGTGGCTCTTGTATTTAACACTTCTAATATACTTACAAAATATTGAAGGCGGAGTTTGACCTCATCTATCAAATGTAACTCCAAAGAAAGCTCATGCAGTTACTGTAGAAACAAGTTTTGTCTATAGCTGTAGGTAAATATAGCATTGGTGATTTTAAAACTACCGTTTTTAAGGAAAATGCAGAACGATGTGGTGTGAATGACAGAACATACATTATATATTTTGTTAAGTGTTTTATCAGTTACCCATATAAGATGTGGGAGTGGGGGAGCTCTTTCTCAATTGTTTTCTCAGCAACTGAAGAGGCACTCTGTAGTAGTAAAAAATGTGTCTATTGGAATTATAGCTAATAGCATTTGCAAGCTCAAGTGGATGTTAAGGCTTGACTGCTGCAAATAGATATTATTAGAATTTTTTGCTGCAAGAAGCCTGACACTGCGAGAATCACTGTACCTGTGAACAAAGTATCACAGCTTTCTGGAGTCTAATCATTAGTAGGTTCTACGGCAAAAAGAACATGGAAACATGAGTTTTTCTGGATGTGTATGGAGCAGTTCCCGAGGGAAGATCAACAGCTCCAGTTTAAAAAAAAAACCTACAAAAGCCGGAAGAGCCTACTAAAACAAAATGTGTGTTTAATAGGATGGTGGATTTCAAAAGCTACTGATGCTATTACTGGTTTGGCATCGTTTTTTAGAGTAAGACACCTGCCACGTCAGGTGCATATGCTGGATTAAAACATAAAACCAAGAAAGCTCTAGAATGGAAAAACTTGCATGATAATAATCTTATTAAAAATACTTTTCCTTTTAAGTTTGTTTGTAGGATTTTTTGGGGGTTTGGGTTTTGGTTTTTTTTGAAACACAGCATATAAATAAAAGCATCAGTAAAAGCTGAAGGCATGCAAAGTATGGGAATTCGAATAAAAGACCAAACAGCACTTAAAAGTAACTTTCTATTAAGAAGCCTTGGCATCAGAGCCATAGATTCTTCAGTGATATACTTTATCATCATCTACAGAGATATGACTGAAATATTTGCTTCAAGAGCTAATGTGTAGTTTTCCCCTTTTTGGAGATCCTCTAGGTACTTTGTATCTCAACAGCTGCTTACCCGCACATCTTTTAACAAGTGCTTAGTCTTTTCAAGACAAACTCTCATGACTGCATTGGAAAGGCTTTGTTCTTTTAATTTCTTCTAGGATTTTGAGCACTTTTCATTTCTTCTCTGAAAATATATAATATTTTATATTGCCAGATTGAATGACTTAAATATGGGAGAATTTCCTTGGTGTTTTTTTTCCCTGTTCATTTTGCTTTGTCATGCTTTTTCACTGCTGATAATGTATTTGATAACATGCTTTTCATTCTGTTAATACTTGGAGGGTACTTATTCAGAATTTAAACAATTAACAGCCTAAGTCAACTGCTTTATTGCAGCTTAAACTGCCAATATTACTTGGGGATTAAACTTGAATTCAGAACCTTCAATTTTTAAAACAAAGGTGGTTTAAAAATCTGGCACCAGATGTTCTGTGGTTGAGCTCAGATAGGCTGTAAAGCTGAGGAGTGACACTTAAGTAGGAGTGACATCACTAACTTTTTTTATCAATACGCTTCTGTACTTACCTTTTGGTAGCTGTCTGTGATTCATGAAACTCATATTACACCATACAGTTGCATAAGTTTCTCTTTTAAGAAGTTCTACGACCTAGATGAGGGTGGACTTAGGGAAAGACTGGCTAGAAAATAATTTTCTTATCCTAAGATAGAGCAGTGACAGAGGTAAGAATTTTTTTTAATCCAGGTAAATTGACGTCTCCTTTCTCTTTTTCTGTCTTCCTGTCTCCTTGCTCTACATGTATTACAGAAACTGAATTTTGGACCATAAATCCATCTGCCTTGTAGCTTTTAATAAATAAGCAGCACTGGTTAGTTATTTTTGCTTTTAGAATTATAAAAGCAGCCCCTGAATTCAAGTCTTCATCTGCAGAGAGCTTAACAAGGTGCTAGTGTCTATAGAAACTCAGCATGTGCCCTACTCTGATTTCTTCCTCCAAGAAAGGTCTGATGCAGGTTTGTTTCCTTTAATACTATCAGCAACCATTGAGACACATGTTTACATCTCTGCTTCTCTTCCTCCTGGTTAGGGTACCCAAGATTACTCTCCATCCCCCCCCAACCCATAAGTGCACTATAAATTTCTCTCTCTGGAATGTTTTATCTCTGCTTAATGCATGGAATAGCAGAATACAAAGAGTTTTTCCTGTAAAGCCAAATATGTAAACCAAAGATTTCCATATGCTCTTGCTTTTGTCAGCCTCAGAGTGTAGATTGTAAAATGCATCTGGCACTTCCAGTGACTTTTGATTTGCTGAGAATGTTACGACTCTGTTAAGCTATTTACCTTCTTAATCCCAGTTTTTTATCATAGAATGTTAAGGGTTGGAAGGAACCTTGAAGGTCATCTAATCCCAACCTCCCCCCCACAATGGGCAGGGACACGTCTCACTAGACCAGATTGGTCAAGGCTTCATCCAGAGTGACTTTCAACACAACCAGGGCTGGGGCATTGATTGCCTTCCTGGGCAACCTATTCCAGGGTCTCACCACCTTCACAGTAAAGAATTATTTTGAAATATCTAGTCTAAATTTCCCCTCTTTCAATTTGTAGCCATTACTCCTTGTCCTATCACTGCAGTTCCTGACAGAATCCCTCTCGGGCTTCCAAGCAGGCCCCCTTCAGGTACTCGAGGGTTGCTATGAGGTCTCCACACAGCCTTGTCTTATCTGGGCTGAACAGCCCTGATTTCTCTCATCCTGACTTTGTAGGGCAGTCATCCTGACTTTGTGGGTGTTTCAGTCCACTTATCAACTTCGTGGTCCTCCTCTGGACTTGCTCCAACAGCTTCATGCTCTTAAGTTGGCAGCATCAGAACTGTACACTGCACTTTAGGCGGGGTCTCACAAGAGCAGAATAGAGGAGGAGAATCTCCTCCCTCGACCTGCTGGCCACGCTCCTTTTCATGCAGTCCAGGGTTTGGATTGGCTTTCTGGGCTGTGAGCCCATGCTGATGGCTCATGCTGAGTTTTTCATCAAGCATCACCCCCTGTTCCTTCCCTGCAGAGCTGCTCTGTCATCTCTCTGCCCGACCTGTAGGTGTGTCAGGGTGAAGTCCAGTTTTAGTAATGCTCTGGCTTTGGAAGTTGCATATAAAAATCTTTCTTAAAATCTTAGGTTGAGATGCAGATAATATGTCCAGTTTAGGTGCAGCAGTGGGAAGGTTCTGCAGTTTTCTTGCTTTCTAAATGTATGATTTAAAGTTCTAGACAATTCACTGGCTTGAATTTTATCACTTGGTGGNGAAGGTTCTGCAGTTTTCTTGCTTTCTAAATGTATGATTTAAAGTTCTAGACAATTCACTGGCTTGAATTTTATCACTTGGTGGAACCTGCCTCCATGATAAATGTTTCCGATAAGGTTATTAACTACTCTAGTGATATTGCAAAAGTTGGCAGTTTCTTGGAGGATAGTATGTGTCCCTCCTTGCCTGAAACACTGTATTTGTACAACGGCAATACTGTTGCCAGTTTAGCAGAATAAGGAGTGGTGGGAAGGTTTTCCTAATCCTTGACCACAGAGTCATAGTTTGGAAGAGACCTTTGAGATTAAGTTCAGTCTGTCATTTTACACCATCTTGTCAACTAGACCACGGCACCGAGTGCCACATCCAGTCTTCTCTTAAACACCTCCAGGGATGGTGACTCCACCACCTTCCTGGACAGCCCATTCTAATGCCCAATCACCCTTTCTGTGAGGAACTTCTTCCTAATGTCCAGCTTCATCTCTGTATTCTGATGCTTGTCTCACTTGAGGCTTTTGACTTGTCAGCAGGTGTATCCCTTTGCTTCTGTCACAAGTAATGTCGAGAAAAGCAAGAATGAAAGGGAAGTGCTGCATCTCACTGAATGAGTGCAAAAGGTCAGATTGATTTGCGTATGGTAAATGCTGTAGGACTTGCAGTATGACGTAAATCTTACTGAAAACCTTGTGCAGAAGATGCTGTAGTTAGAGCACCTGTGGTCAAGAAAAGTTTCATATTTGCAACAGAGATCTTTATAGGCAAGTATTCAGGTGGTTATAGACTAGAGCAAACTCATCGTGGTTTTGCTTGTTTACTTAGCTTTAGAAGTATTTGGAGATGTCTGACTTTCTGATCTATTTAACTTAAAGAACTTCTCATTTCTACCCCATAGAGAGGTAGTGTACTTTTAAAACAGACTGTTAGGATGGTTATGGTGTAAGTGTATATATTCCCACTAAAAGTGTAAGTTATATTTTATGGTTAAAAATTCTTAATATTGGGTGGCTTTTTTTTGCAGCTATTAAGAGGTGTTTTCATGCCATATAGTTTGACTCCTGTGATACCACCTGTGTTCAGGGTTGAATAATCAGGTGTGCTCTAGAACCTTCAGGGGTATAGTAGTGATGTAATATCACTATGTCTTCATACTGTTTTTAGTAGATTTTACTGTACTGATACTAAAGTTACTGTACCAATAGTGCAGGTGCTTAGCTGGTTGACAGTACTCTTCAGCCATAAAACAAAGTGCTAAAATTTTGGCTTTAATTATGTCTCTGAATCTTTGATGCAATAAACTTTTGCAGCATTCTTTTTTGAGCTTTGGAATTGAAGTGAATGTCAGTCATATTTTTTTCTTAGAAGAATTTTCAAATTGAAGACCTTTAACTCTCTAGTCTCTAGTGTTAATGTTGGATTTGACCTGTGATTTCTATATACGTGTGACATACAATTAAAGAATTCTGAATTTGCTGTATTGTCATAATTCTTTACTATATTTTGCCAGTAGTTGTAACAGCTTGTACTTCTACTAAGCATCATAAATCTGTAATCTTTTTTTTTTCCTGAGTTCTTTCAAGGGACTGTGGGGAAGGAAAAGAATGGATGTTCTGCATTTGCTAACTGGTAAATATTCATTGAGTTGTACTTGCCACTAAATTTGAAGATAGAGAAGTCTTTGTATGCATGAAGCTAAAATTCTGACTCTCCATTGCTGTGATACGGGATTGTTTAATTTGTCATTTCATCCAACATTTGAGCCAAAACTGCTAGAAATAGATATTAAATTTTCCAGTAGTAGCTGAATCTCAGTAGTAAAGTTCAGTGCAACTTTTGCCTCAGTTGATCAAGTTCTAGTACACTTGCTTTGATTGAACTTAGACTTTATTTTGTGTGTGTACTGGCACAAGCAGCTCCTTCATCTTGTAACCAACTATGATGTGTAATCAAATATAGCCAGATTGCTCTGACCTCCTGCGAGTTGGTCTCCTAAAATGGAAATTTTTCATTTTGCAGATGAAAATTGGAGCCAAGCAGCTGTGAATTCCAGGAGATAAATACTGAAGCAAGTTCATTACTTTGTTCTTCTGTTCAACAACCAAATGACGGTTGTCTTGTATTTGCCACTTTCAATCTGTGATTTCTTTCCAAAAAGCCAGCAAGTATTTGTATGAAGGCACTGCTTACTGTCCAAGGGTTTTTTTGGTTTTTTCAAATAAGTATTTTCCTCATAATCCTTACTTTCCCTAGCTTCCTCCCCTAAAACAACAAACTCTTTCTGTTCCCTAGCCTTTACTTCTGTGGCTGCTGTTTCAGGCAGTTAGTGTTAATTTGTACTGAATTAGCAGTTACTGATTGAATGGCAGGAAACTAGGATAGGTTGACAAACATGTACATTTTCATGCAGAAGTGATGCTGTTATAGAGCTTGGTGTGCAACTGCTGAGCTAAAAGACTTAATAAAAGTAGAAGTGGCAAATGATATGCTTAAAAGGATACTTCCATGAATCTCTGGCTCAGTATAAATGTACTACCTAGATGGAAGATTTACTGTTCCATCCTTAGTTTAGCTTTGGAAATCAAAGACAAAAACTGGGTGAAATTGTATTAGTGCTCTTGCTAGTGTTCTGTGCTGTTCCCAGTGGACTACTTAAACTTATAAAAGCATCAGCTAACTGTTGTAGAAATCTTTAGTCTTGTGTGAAAGCTTGCTGCATATTTTAGGTTTTCATGGAGGCTTGCAACTAGCACTACTTTAGGTTTAGTTTTTGACAGAAATCTGATTTGTAGGCAGAAGCAGAGCTGGAAGTATATGCAGGGAAACCACCAAGCAGTTCTGCTGACATGTTACCACGGGTCCTACCAGTTTATACTGGTAGAAAAATTATGCAGCCTCCTTAAACTGCAGTCCTGGTAGTCATATGGAAACCTTGCCTTTAAAGAAAGAAGGCTCTTGTGGTTGTGCCCTAAGGCTGTGAAAAAAACTAACACAGTGATAAATATGCAAAATGGTAAGGATCTTTTCCCAATATACAGATCACAAAGAATTTTTTTGTGGAAAGTGCATTATAGAGGACCATTAAGAACGTGAAAGGCAAAGTAGGGCTGTGGTTTGCTGAAAATGATGTAAAAGAACAACAAAAAAAAAAAAAACAGAAAAAACTTCCACTGGTCCTTGAAGACAAGAAACTGCTTTGCACTGATTTCACAACCTTTCTGATTTAGCTCTCTAATAGTAGACACTGTGAGTATTGTACTTCTTGTTATGGGGTGGGTTGTGTTCAAAGTATGTAAAGTACCTTTAGATGCTGGCTGTTGAGTGCCTAGTGGAAGGCTCTACTACTTCTGCCACTGAAGTATCTGGAATATATTTGTTTAACCTTTGTCTGAGTACTTTTAGGTGAAATAGAAATGAGAGGGTTTTCTTCTACTTTAAAAACTTTTTTTCTTAATCTAAGTTATGTGGCTTTTGATTTATAGGGTCTAAGGAGTTCTGACTTCCTCAAATCCTTGGCCATTAAAAGCAAGTAAACATCTAGAGACAGGATACTTACTATAGCTGTGTACCAAACAACCTTCTGTTTCTTGCTGTATTTTTTTTTTTCTTCCCGAGGTTACCAGAAGGAGTAAAATGATTTTTGCTCTGCATATTTAACTATGTACACTTAGCCAACAGTTTGAGAATGCAGTTTGATATTATATTGACCTTGCTAGCTTGTAGTGTGGTCTTTCCAGTTTTAGTCAGTCTGAGCAAGGAGTTTCTCTCCAGTCTAAATGCAAGCATATAGGCTTCAGTCGTCTTAACAGGGATGTCTTTGCTCAACCTATTCTTGGATCTAAGAGCTTACTTTTTTTGGCAGGTAGGTAGGCATGTGTTGTAATCTTTCCACCTACTGCAGAGTTAGTCTGGACAGAAGTTGTGTGGTCTTAATTCCTGAAAAGCATGACATAGGAAGCAGAGAAACAAGTGGAGAGGAGGAATTGTGGCAGCATACCAAACAGAAAAGGTTTGCTATGAAAAAAGAGTAACAAGTTTTGTTTTAGAAAAGCATTCTTTGTTCCACAAAGCAGAAATGTAAAATGCAGTTGTTAACTTTAGTGCTCTGTAAGTAAGCAAACATTTATTTAATACATTTTTTATCTTACAGTACCTTCCTAGAGTTGGCAGCAATCTTGCCTTACATTGTCTTTTGACTATTTTTTTAAATGACATGTGAACAGGTGAGTAAGAGAAGAGGCAGGGGCACTGGCTTGATGAGAAATGAGTTTGAACAGGTGGGGTTTTTTGGGTTTTTTTACATGAAAGTATGATTTAGATTTTCTGCTTTGAATAATGATTCTTTGAATTGGATACAGAAATTTAGATGCCCAGTATAGTTCTTCAGTAGTACTGTTTGGGGAGATTTGGACTTTTGCTGGTGTGCTAACTAATGATTGTCTGGGGGTTTTTTGTTTCAGTTTGGTTTTTTGTCCCTTTTGGAGAGACTGCTGTTTTTTTCTACATTCCGGTAGCTTTTTGGCTACTGAAGCAGAAATTTCTTCCAGAAAATTTGAATTGCTCCACAGATGTGGATATAGATCTTTCTGGAGATCCTAGTCTGGGTTTAGAGCTCTTAGGTGTGGCAGTAATACAGGGACTTAGGTGGTAATTCCTGTATTCAATAGCTTTTCTCTCACGATCTGCCTGACATAGAGACACAGCAGAAATTCCTAATGAAACAGTGGCCTCACTTGTGCTACGCTTTGTGTAGACCTCTGGAGACATCGTTCCTCCTCTACAGTGCATCATTGTGGAAGATGTGTATGAAGTTTGGAGAGGAAGAACACAATGAAATACATGAAATATGCTTGTTTGCATTTTAATGTTTGAATCTTGTTAAAGAAAAGTAATTTTCTTGCTCTATTACGCCATTTTGTCAAACATAGATTGTACTTCATTTGTACCTGTAACTGGTGAATTGAGGGGCACTATAGTAATACTGGGGGGGAAAAAACCTGTCATGGTTTCTGGGCTGTTTGGTGTTTGCTTTCTGGTGTTTTGTTTGTTTTTTAACGTACCTGATTAATTTGAGTGCTTGGGTAGACATAATTATTCAGAATTTCTTTAGGGTAACTTTACTCCAGCTTTTAAACATTTTGTGGGTCTTTTTGGAAACAGGAATTCTGTCGTGTGAAATTATCTGATCCTGTAAAATGTGATTTTTTATTTTTTTTTTGTAATAGTGTCTTCACACATTTAATGTAATAACTATTAAAGAAGAAGCTGTGCAATCTTGCTGCTCAAAGACTTTCTTACGTGACAAAGACTATCTTTCACCAGTCTATAATTTTTATTAGGTTTTCATTTGTAAAAAGCCAAGATCCTAAAGTAATAAATTAATACTACACGGTTGGTTACCTTCTAGCACATGTGATGGTGTAAGTTAAGATCCCTGGTGGTATAAAGATCTAAATGTTGGGTCCTTACAATCCATCCAGGAGGTGATAAAATTGTTGCTATGTGTTACTTGATGGCAAAGAAGGAATGGGTAAATTTTCGTGTAGTGGTATTAAAGTATTGTAAAGTTGTTTTTTTTTTTTAAATAGATGGGCTGCAACTCTTGCTTCAAGCTTGTTTTAATTGTTACTTTCAGCAAAATATATCTTGCTTTAACTATCGTTCTGTAGTTGTGATATTCTGAACATGCTTAGTCTGAAAACATCCAATAGAAACAAAGTAACTTGCAGTAATGGAAAAAGTGACTCAGTATAAGCTGAGAACAGAAATTAGCTAAAAGGCAAACAGTAATTCTTAAAACAGAAGCTAAGTTTAAGCGCTTCATAAAATAGGTTGAAGATCATTCTGTTCTTCTGGTTTTCCAGTTACATGAGTGCTTCAGACATAGGGTTCATGTGTCATTTTTACATAACTTTCCCAGTTTTGCCAAATAGATTTCATGCTTTGGTATGCTAGGATTGGTCTACTACTACCTAAGTTCAAGACAGTACAGTCATCTAAGGTTAAGGTGCAGTTTAACTGAGGAAACTCATACTGCACACTTACAAATGACACCTGTAGAATAAGGGTGGTGCCAGTTTACTTGTCTTTTGCCAATAGCTCCGTTCTCCTGGAGTAATGAGGAGGTTGCTCATTACACAAGGTGGCATCGACTGAGGTGACACAAGGGCCATCAACTGTTCAGCTTCTCTGGTCTAGTCTGCATGACAGTTCTGAGATGTAGATCAATTCTTAAATGAAAGAAATAAGCCATTTCCTTATAAGCAAGAGAAATCATGTTTTGCAGTTCGACATTTAACCCTCATTTAGACTTTCATATCTTCAGTTCAAGACCTTAAGTACAGGGTAACTTTAAATATTAAGCATTAATAGGGAAGATTGCTGTAATTAGGGAGTCATTACTTCATAGCTGTGAATGAGGCTAGCTCATAGATGTCTCATATAAAGAATGATATTAATCAAATTAACAATAAGATCCTTCTTTCCTTGCATTCTTGTTTAATTCAAGCAGTTCTAACTCTACCTTTGCCCAAGCTAAAACTAATAAATAGAATATTCTTCCTAAACTACCTAGTCATAGTCTGCAGTGTTATATTCTTGCTAGACACATGGTTAGACACGTAGCAGGTACCTACCAAAGCAATACCTGGAACTTGTGTTGTAATACACATTGCAATTGAGTAGACATTTATTTTATAGATACTTCTTTTGTTACCTCAGTGCTCTCTAAATATGCTTATAAATAACATGGCAGGAACTAACTCCTAATTTTATGACATCCAAATGAACTTCAAATTACAGAAAACTGGCTTTGTCATCTGATTTCTCAAGAAGTGGAAGTTAAACACAAAATCACTTTTTTCCAAGGTGATAATTCTCAGTTTTACACTCCTTTTACCTTCCCACATCCAGTCTTTGATGTTGGATCCTGCATGAGTGCTGTCTCTATTATGCAGATGGCTTAAGGCACAAGCATGCATAGACTTCTTCCCTAGGTAGCATTAGCTTCCTAAATAAGAATGGGGAAGTTCTGGAGTAAGGCCTTTGGCATACATTTGAGTCCATCAACAGTTTTCTTGTCTCATTGTTAGAGTCCACCTGAACACAACAATTTAAAACATCGGGAAACTAAATACAATGGGTTTTTTTGTTGTCCTATTTGAGATAACATCAATTCAAGTTACCCTTGATAACTTCTTAACCAACTATTGTTAATCATTCTTTTAAAAATGTTATTAATTCATGTCTGACACCTTCATCTGAAAACCTCAGTTATCAATGCTTGTCTAAGAAACAATGATTAATTTATTTATGACTCTTTATAGGGTTCTACTGTAGACAGTAGTGAGCACAGACTCAAGAAGTAGATGTTGCTTTTACTCCTGAAAACACTTAAACTGCTGTAAATACCACAACTTCAGTAGAATTATCCATAAGGCTTGCAGATCTGTGGCTAAACTCTACAGCCATTTCTTGGTTTACTTGGAGCATCCTTTTTCAGTGCTCGTGTTTAAAATGATATATTCTAGATTCTCCAGTACTATAGCTGTAACTTTTAGCACTTCTTTCCAGGTTTTTCCCTATCTCTGGAACAATAAACAACTCCTCTCCAAGCACAGAGTTTGCATCTGTTTTAGCTAAATAAAGTGCTTAGCAAAAGGAACTATCTATGGTAATGCTAAAACCTGTTTTACTGCAGTACTTATCAAACTACTTTTTCTGGTCCGTTGGATAATTACATACTCTGCTTTTGGCATAGTGTGGTTACATGCAAACCTCTAGAGCAGCAAGGTAGTGTGAGTGTATTTTGTTTCACCACTGTTTTTGCTTGCTATCTTCATGAGGGACAGCTTTGGGTTTGACTACAGCTCATCATTCTTCAACTTGGTTAATGACCTCATCCATTCATAAATGTGCTGGTGTCCTGTTGCTTTTCATTAGGGCTATGGGACTTGCTTCTCATAACCATCTTAAACCTTTTTCTTCTGAAACAAAACATCTACATTGATTTTAATGCAGATGTAGGCATTTGTTATTTTATTGATGAGTATATCAATAAAATAGTGTTGCATGAAGATACAAAGAGCAGCTGCAAAGCTACTGGAAACTTACTGGCCTGAAAGTGTCTAGATTTGGATTCAACTAGTCTGGATCCGAACGCTTCATTCTTCACGCTAAGCTCAGAAAGTGAGGGTTGTGTTCTGCTACATATTTCCTTTCACAACTGTCCTCTGCAGTTGAGATGCAATTTTGTGGTTAAAATGAGGATGAGCACTGCCCCAATATGTGATCAAGGTCAGCTGTTTGTAGGTTTTGCAAGAATACTTGTTTACCTTTGTGATCTTATTATGCTTAAAACTTCACTTACTAAAACCTCTAATTTTCCCTGACTTGAATTTTCATTCTTTTCCTAAATGATCATAAAGACTGCTGGGCTAAATTTTGTTGTTAATCAGTTACCTGCTCCTCTCATGGTTCCTAGGCAGGAGCGGAATGAGGAAGGGGCAAGATATGAACTGATTCTAAAATTTTTAGCTAGTGATTGAATAAGACGGTCCAGAGTGATTGTGCAGGATCACCTCATGTGTGCGTAGAACCCCACTTCTTGTGCACTACAGCTTAGGATTCTTAATTACAAAATGTGACTGTTTTAGCAACCTGTGTTGTCTCAGACATTAATGGTTTCCATGGGAAGAAAGTAACCTATAGCCCAGACTAACTTTAAAAGGCAAAAACTCACCTGCCTTTTCATTTCCTTCTCCCTCTTGCTTACTAGCACATTACAGAGGAGTGCTCATGGTTTTCATACATCCGCAGCATGCTACAGTGGTGTTGCATCTTTTGTCTAACTTAACTTAGTCTAATGAGTAAGTTCTCAGCAGAGCAGTAGTAGGTATCTTCTGTGCCATTCTTATGGCCAGGAGTGTTAATACTATATTGCTTCAGTGTTAGCTTGGTGCTTTATATTTAGTGCAGGACTAATAGAGAGTAACTTTGATTTTTAGAAGTGTGTCAATATAGTCTTTCTAAACAAAAGCTTAGCATCCTAGCTAAGGCATCCCACAGAGGCAATCTCTGCCCTTAAGGATTTCTTCTAAGGAGAAACCATATATGGGGCTTTTGGAGTCCGAGACCACATAAAATGTGCTTTTAGCAAGTTGATACCCTGCAGAGCAAAAATACAGTTGTAGTTACTATAAAGTTATCTGAAGTAGTTTGGTATAATGATGCATTTTTCTGAACTAAGAATGCATTTACTTTAGACAGGGATGTAGATATTCTGAACTACGGTGCTGTTATTATAGACTAAATGCCTACTTAAGCACAATGCTTACTTGTTGACAGCTCCTGTACATTCCCACACTCATTCACGCTTGTGTAGGGAAGTTTAATCTGTTTACTTGGCAAGTCATGTGGTAGACGAGCTTGCAGTTGGAGTGCAGTAACTTCTAAAATACAGGTAAAAGAACTAATTGAGAAGTCCATTAAATTGCTACTTAGGACAACCCAGTGACATGATCTTGAGAACTGAAGTCTTAACTCTCCTCTGTGGATAAAATGACATATATCTACAGCTTCTTAAGGGATCTTTTTAATTTTGGGGGAATGCTAGCCAAATGAATTCCAAACTTGAGTAGAGATGGCTCTTGATTCCAAGTTTAGCACATAGGTTTCCAATGTGTTTAGCCTTGGGATCTGACTTAAGATCAGACTAAACTTTAATCTTTTTCATAAATGTAGTTGTCATCTCTTTTCTTTGTGTGTTTATTTTTACCATGGTCACATACGTACTCAGTTTCTGTAATAAAACTTATTATGGATCCTGTTTGGCTATATACTGCTTAGTTTTTCTCCATTGTTTTTTATTAGTGTCTTTGTTAGATGGAGTATATCCTCTGAGGTGCAGAAAGGTAGCTAGATGTGGCAGCAGCTGGAATTTACTGGAAGAAATAGTTCTGTTCAGATTGTGTTAATCTACAAATGCGTTTTTTGTCCTTATGAGTCAATAGACTATGTGTTGATTGAAGAATTATATTCTAGTCCTAGCTGAAGCAGGTGCAAAATGTCCTAGTTAATTTAACAGATCCGGTAGTCTGGTATACAGAATACTGTGAGGTTTGGCTATCCCTTTGAAAAGGAAACCCAGTATTGACTAAACTATGCGTTGTATTGACAAAATTGACTTTTCATAAAGGATTGATCTGTGTTGTGAAGTTCTTATCTAAAAAGATTAATTAATTAACTGTTCAATAAATGCAAGTAGTAAGTGGAGGTAGTATATAAAGTGGAGGTGGTATATGGCAGAGTTCACTAGAAATTTTGATACTGTGTTAGAAGTGTTGCTTTCCAACATTTAAGTTGCTTGATTCTTTCTGAAAAATAAATCCTAGAGCTAAGAAGATACTGCTGTCATGCTGGGACATACCTATGACTCCAGCTTTTTGTTTTCCTGTATTTATCTGTCTAATTTACCTGTCTAATCCTGAAGTTTGTATATATATTTTTTTGCCCCTTGTTTGAGACTGTTGTTTCCTTTCATTGTCTTGAAAGCTGCCTTGCCCTTCTCAAGTGGAAGTTCTCTCTATTTTGCCTCCCCATCTGTTCAAGAATGGTGCTTTCTCCAGTCCTCCCTGTCCTTTCTTTGTAGACTGTGTATTACCATCTCCTTATAAGCACTTGCTCGTTAGAGTTATTCTTGTTGGAATTTAGACTACAAATAATCTTTCCATGCAGCAAGTTGCTGCCTCTGATAAATGCAGGCTGCAGCCAGTGGCTGGCAAGGAGATTCATTTGCAGTCAAGACCACTGATTTAGGGTTTTCTGTTACTTTTCATTTGCACCAAAACCAAGGACATTCTGTTTATGAATACTGCGTGCCGTTTTGAAATTGATCTGGTCTTAATATTATGTAAAGAAATGCATTCAGTTGAATGTTAAACTGTAGATTCTTCTAGAAGGCTACTTACGTGAACTCAGTTAAGGCAAAAGTAATGCTGTATGTATAAGGTTTAATTCTAAACTGTATTAAAAATGTACCGCAAATGTACGTCTAAACTGTAATACATAAACTGAATAGACTACATGGATAGATTTGTGTAAGCATTTTCCATGGGAATCCCAGTGCCTTATATGGTCAACTTGCTTTGCAGTGTTCCAGTGAAATGAAGGCAGCCATCCAACAACAGGAAAAAAAACCCAGCCCAGCTGGCTTTAGCTGTATGCCTTTAATACCCTCTTTCTTGGCCTTCTTCAGTAGCACAGTAGCTAATTATTAAAGCTGAAAATGTGGCAAGAGCCTGTGCAGCAAGTAGAAGAAATTTCTTTTGTCACAATGACTTTATGCTAAAGATTTAATGTTAATTTAATAAAGAGTAGTAGCATATTGATACTACAGTTTTGTTGCATAATGCACTTTTGCCATCATGTAAGTTTGTGCCTTTACCCAAGCTTGTTGTAAACTGGTGATAGTTCCGGTTGCTGTTACAGACAGAGCAGAGTAGAGAGGGAGAATCCCCTTCCTTGACCTGCTGCCGTGCCCCTTTTTAATGCAGCCCAGGGTTGGCTGTCTGGGCTGTGAACACACACTGATGGCTCATGTTCAGTTTTCATCAACCATTACCCCCGAGTCCTTCTCCACGGCCTGCTCTCAATCACTTTTTTGCCCAACCTGTGTGTGCCTGGGATTGCCATGACCCGGGTGCAGGACCTTGCACTTTGCTTTGTGGAACTTCATGAAGTTTGCATTGGCCCACCTCTCAAGCGTGACAAGGTCCCTCTGGATGGCATCGCTTCACACAGTGTGGTGTTGTCAGTGAACTTGCTGAGGGTGCACCTGGTCCCACTGTCAGTGTTGCTGACAAAGGTGTTGAACAGTATCAGCCCCAGTACCACCTCCTGAGGGACTCCAGTCATCACTGGTCTCCATGGGGACAGTGAGCCATTGACCACAACTCTTACATGCAGCCGTTCAGTCAGTTCTTTATTGAGTGGTCCATTCATCAAATCCATGTCTCCAATTTATAGGGAAGGATATAATGTGGGACAGTGTCAAATGATTTGAGTAAGTCCAGGTAGATGGTGTCAGTTGCTCTGCCCTATCCACCAGTGCTGTAGCCCGATCAGATGCTAAGAGTTTAAATAAGCGCCTTGCATATTAAGGAATTGCTTCAGAGGGATCTGGTTCAGGTTCTTCTGGAAAGAGCATCTGAGTATAGTAGCACCAGTGAGGTAAACTATCCTGTATTTACTCGCAAGTAGTAGGATGCACAGAAGCTTTACTGTAATTCTCCTTGTGGTGATTTATATACCTATACTTTAAAAAACCCTTCTGAATGAGAGGCTAGATTGTTAAACTTGGTCATATCTCTATTCAAATACACAGAATCCTGTTTTACAAGAAATATGATAAATTAAAAATCCAAGAACATCAGTACTTTTACTTGTAGTCATAGTAAAAAACCACAAGACATATTCTACTGCAGAAAAGAAAAAACAACACTTTGTCGTTTACCTCTCTCATCACTACTGTGATGAGAGTAGTATCAGTAAAAATGGTATAGTATTAATTTGACTTGTAGTGAAGAGGGTTTTTTTCTCTATCTGGCTGTCTGAGGCCTTTAGTATTCTTTCAGTTAATCATATAGCTCCAATGCCTGGTTTGTGTGAAAAGGAAAAGCCAGTCTACTGAGATCAATAAAAAGTCATTGCTTCTGCTGAAACAGAGCATTCCAATCAGTTTTCAGAAAAGCAGCTTTTGTTTCCTTATGTCTTTTTGTTGCATCTTCTACTAGCTTCATGTAATGACTTCAACTTGTTGTATTAGCAGAAGTGGTGAACAGATTTCTCTTTACTTTCTTTGCATTATTAATGATTTTTAGTTATGTATTACATGGTCATCAGCATCATTTTGTTCTAGGCTGAAGAGTTCAAGCCTATTGAGTTCTTTTTCTGGGAGGTAGTCCATCCCTTTTCAGCTATGAAGCTATAAAGGAGGTTGGAATTTTTTTAATACTGAATCAGATTAGGAGAAGAAAAAAAAAGTCTTCTTGGATGGATCTGTGTTTTAATATTCTAACATTTTGGAGTGTGATAGGATTTTTCAGAAGAAATTCTTTTTTCAAATATTTTCAGATTTACCAGAAGAGTGCTCCAGGGAAAAGCTGATACCCAACAGAATTTACCAAGACCTAAAAAAACCTGCAGTACCATACAGTGATATACCTGAGTTATTTTGAGTATGATAATTCAGAGCACAGAAGCAGTACAGATGTCAGGTTGCTGTGGACTTGTAAAATTCATTTAGACTTACGCTAGTACTATCTGTGCTGTGACCTCTTTGCCTCCACTTGCACAGAGGAGGAAGCTGTAAGATGCAAAAATAGAGTAGGGACGTAGGAGTGAGTCAGAAGAGTGGAGGCAAAAGCAAGCTGTCAGATGTGGGCTGGCTGTCAGGATGAAACTGAGAGTTAGGAAAATTAAGTGATAGTGTGGAAAAGGAAGTAGGAAAGAAAGACTAATACTGCGAATACTGAAAAAATCAAACTCAGGTTTTGGTGTATTAGATATCAGGTAATTAATGTGAAATCTGTACTTGGACTTAACATGCATTAACCTTTTAATACACTATTATGTCATCATACCTAGATTATAGGGCCTCATAGAGGATTTGCTCTCTTGGGATAGTTCAGAACATCTGATACATCTGATAAGAGGTACTGTTGCTCATGGAACTTTTGCTTTATCAGTGAGGGGGAAAAGAAGAGAACGGTGTAGGTGACTGCAGGGAAATCTGTAGGAACATTATGTGCTTCAACACACTGTAAGTGTGTTGAAAGGAAGCTTTCCTTTAGCCATATGAAATGGTGTATATCCTAAAACCTCCATTTTGTGGTATTTCAAGTTGTATGGTTAAATCAGGGGATATGGCTTATGATAATCTTTTTGTTTGTTTACAATCTGTAAAATGATAACTTCTGCAGTGGAAGTTTTGTGAATCCTGCTTTTGTATCTAAAATGATTGGTAAGTGGCAAGTAAGAGCACGAGAAAGTGAGTTCTGTTTGGAACAAGATTTACATAGTATAAGTTGAACACTGAACAGTAAAGAAAAATCCATAATTTTGAATAGCTGCACATTATGAAAGTACTTATCATCTCATAGATTGAATGAAACAAGTTCCTTCTGCCACAGGGAAGTAGAGATCATGTAGGACTGTACACAGGTCATAGGTTTGTGAGGCCCATTGCTTTGGGTTAGGCTGTGTTAATTAAAGCATTTCCTAGGCCTGGAATATTTGGCTGTTCAGCCTTGCTATTGCTTATGTATAGATCAGTGCATAAATGAATATTTAATATTAAAGTAGAGTCCTTAGAGAAGCATGTTTTCCCTAATTTAATAGTGAAAATTAAGCTGGCAGAACAGCTTTCCCCTCCAGAAATTTTTTTGTTGAGGTGTGTGCTGTAGAGGAGGAAAAGCAAGCTCAAGGCACCAAGGTAGTCTTCAGAATGTCAGGGATTGAGTTTCACTTTTTTGTACAACTTGGAGTCAGTTTCTCACCAAGTACTCTTGAGATATTTGGAGCATAGCCCCTAGCCTAATGGATAGAGCTTTCATGGAAATAAATTGAGAACCTGTTTTCAAAACAGCTTGCATTGCCGGAGCTTTCAGTTTACAGCATAGACAGTGGATGATTGAATAGTAGAGAGTCAGATGCGCCTTTGTCCTGAAATGAGGAAACTTGGAAATCTTCCCTGTCAAACCCTGTGCCTGCCCTTGCCGCTGCTCCTCGCCTGCCAGGGCCACTGACTGGTTACCTACCAAAACTCTGCAGCACGTAGACATTCCCTGTGCTCAGGCCGTGTGTGTGCTTTCTCCATATAGCCAAATCAATTTAATTTTTTGTGGGGTTTTTTCCCCATTTGTTTAGCACTTGTTCTTAGGTATTATGGGGGGAGTGCAGTCAGTAAAGCCAGTGCACATTCTTACGACTGACCTGGAAGCCAATGTGCTTTTCAGCCAGGCTTTCATTTCTGTGCTCTTTAATAATAATCATCTTTAATTAGCAGTTTGATGTACAAGAAGCAGACTTTAAAACATTTGTGATTGATTTTGTGATGACGTGCATACTTCTAAGGTCAGGTAAACAACAGACTTCTGGGGTTTTGTTACTTCTTTCAAGCTGACACAGTCCTGGTAAAGAGAAGGTCAGTGTGTTTTCTGTCCTGGTGCAATTCAAAGATGTCAGGAGCCTCTCAGAAGTTATAAGTCAACACAAATGAGTTACTTCATAATTAGAAATTTAGGCTTTTGTCCCTTTCTTGAGGATCCTTTTTAGAAGGAAACTCAGAAGTGGCTGCAACTCCAGGTGCAACTTAGGCAGTACTGTACTTTGCTGCCTTGAAAGGGTGTGCTCTTGCTTCTTCCTCCCACCATGCTGTTTTCTTTCCCTCCTCCTTTTCTGTTTATTTCAATGGGTGGGGAGGGAGAAAGGGTTGTTTCTGCCTTGCTGGTTAGTTGAGTTGGCTAATGGAGAGTCTGACAAATGCTTTTGGGAGTATGCAGTTGAGAATGAGGAGGGAGACTGGGACCTCCCTGTTTGTCAACAGTGAGCTCGTGTAGAATCATGCCCTGAGTGATTAGTGTATGTTAGCTCAAAGGAATTAGGGTTTTCTGGTTTTATAACACTACCTCCTGCAGGGAACAGAATATTGCTTGAAACTCATCTTGAAACATAGAAAGGCAAATTATCTGATAGTGATGGTATTTATGAGTACTTTGAAACATTGTCATCATCTGAATGTCATCGATTCTAAAGTGGAATATTCAAATGAGGCTCTAATTATTATCAACTGGAATACTGTTTTGTGAAACTGCCTAAAATAAAGTGTAGCAGGGAAAGAAGATAATAAAAGCTCACTTAAAAAGCTTTTCTAAAGTGTGTGTTTTTATCAGCATTCAACTATAAGACTTTTACCAAAGTTAATCTCTTAAAAGTGGTATTATGTGTTGCTAAAGACAGTGAATGAAACACATCAGTGACAAGTTTCTTGAGTGCCATTTCTCCTTGGAACTCATACCTGAGCTTCCAAAATCTGGCATGCAGGACTGAGAAGCTAGAGGTGAACTGCTGCAGCATGTGTGCAAATGTATTAATTCCTTATTCTCTGGCAAAAGTGCAGGTGACACTATGATTTTGCCACACTGATTTTGTCATGTATGCAATGGGTTTCAATTGCTCTAGGTACAATATTTTTCTCTTGCTTCCCTGCTTGGATAAAATTGATTTTCAGAAGTTGAACAAGAAACAGAAAGTTTAGAGCTTACTACCTTACAGGTTTGCCTTTACACACAAAGGTAACTTGATTAGTGTAGATCAAAGGCTCTGTAGAGGATGGGGAAAATAGAGCTGTATCCTTGCTCTTTTTGTAAGCTCTTCCCTAGAACTTGTAGAGACTTAGGGGATAGAAGGCATGAACTCTTGAGGCAGTGCAAGTTGTGCCACACAGAATAGGCAGTGATCAGAGCTGTGACTTGGAGAATCTTAAAGTCTTGCCATGTGAGATGCTGCAGCTCTGCTGTCTAAAATGTTTGGTGGCAGTGGTGAAGGTGTTACAGCATGAATCAGAATATACAAACAAATACACCAGAATGAGGCTTGAGCACAGCATACACAGAAGTTTGAAGAAAAAGAACGTGCTTTTGTAATATACTGACGAAAAGTATAACATTCTTAGTACAACAGTGCTTTTAATATCATGACCAAAAGTCAACATATATCATTCTTTCCCTCTCTATCACAGTAAATATGGAGTCTAGTTTGCTCTTCTCTTTAATGCCATGAGGAGAAGAACAGTAACAGTGGTTGCAGATGCAATCTAGGGAACCGCTTCTCAAATATACTGAGTTTGTGCTGGGTTTTCATGCATTCATTCCTTATTACTAGTAGACTGGAAGGTCTCCTTTGTATATGTGTGTGTGTGTGTATATATATATATATAAAGACTATAAGCCTCATTATGCAAGACAAAACTTCCTGTTTTTTTCAAAACACTAAATAGAAGTATTTGTTGACCAAGTTTCTATATTTTATATAGAAATATGCCCTATATTGTTTCTGGGGTTTTTTCCATTCTTAACATGTTTTAAAAATGCTTTCATATTCCTGCCCCTATCAGCTGTGGTTTTTTGTTGATGTTTGTAACTTTTCTTTCTAAATTTCTACTCTGTTACTTAAAGTTTTAGGCTATTTATCTTCAGATTTTATCATTATTTTCTCAGTTTTATTTGTTAAAACATTTATTTTTTATTGCTATTATACTTTCACTTTATTTCTGTACTAGTGTAACTTCCTTATGAAATTGCTTTTTAGAATAATGGCTTCTGGTCTGTGTAATACCCCTTCAGAGGATTTTAAAAAAGACTTGAAAATTGGCCCTTTCAAAATGCCATGTATTGTGTATATATAGTGATACATGCTGTTGTGGATGAGTATAAATAAACTTAGATATTTTACTTGTTGGCTGTTGTCTTCCTGACAATTTTTCAATCTAATTGGGGTGTAAGTGGTTTCTTAGGAACTTGTGATTACTTGCAGTTTCTTTGTTAATCTGTCATAATGAGTTTCTAATGGAACAACTGTACCAAAGAATTTCCTGTTTAGATAGACTAGAGAGAATTCAATGTCAAAGTTGGTATATCTGTCGTGCTCTTTTGGGAGAGAGAAGGTTCCAAAGTGGATACTGTTAATTTTGTGACTTGAGATAAATTGTAGACGTCTCTCCCTGTTAGGAAGTACTCATAGCTGTTTTCTTGTGCTAGTGAGAAATTTGGATACAGTCAAAAGATAGTTGTTGGAGGTAGGACTGGGGATGCTCTTGGGGCAAAGGAAGCACACACATGCGAGCGCAGGTTTCAGCTTCTCTCCAGCCTGTGAGGGTTTGCTCAGCAAGTTCACAGTGTGGTGAGCCTACTGAAAAGAGTGTTAAGTTACACTGTGGCAAAAGTGCCTTTTTTAGAAGTTGCAAACCATATCTGTGCAGATGAACAGCTGCATAGCTGGCCTTAGAGAGAGACTGGGAGTTTGGTCTTGAATACTTTCTATTCTTTATACTTGACAGAAGCTTGTAATGTGTTTGATTGTTATCTCTTTGTTTGGACAAACAATTTTGTTAACTATTCTGAAACGTGGTGTATTTCATGTAAGTTATTTTAGAAGATTGTTTAGCAAATTTAGCAAAGGCACACGATGAATATTCCCTTATTTAACTTCCAAGGGACTCCTTAAGTGACTTGGCTGACTTGAATTTTGGCTTTAGGTATATCCTGAGTTGATCGTACCCTTGCAGGGAATTTGAGTCTTGGTGACCTTTGTCTGTTGTAAGCACCTTACCTTCTGGAGACCACAGTGACATTTCTTTGTGCAGATTAAATGAGAAAATGGCTTGGGACAGGTTGTTCCAAATGATGCTCTGTGTGTACCTATAATGTGGAATATGAAAATGTATATGGAAATTATCTGACACTGAATTTTTTAGCATTGTCTATACCTTACGTGCTCCCCTGAGTAATTCCTTCAAACTTAAAACAGCACAGAAAGCATACTAGGTCCTAGTTTCTTTTGGTTTTGTTCTGAATATATTTCTGAAGTCAGAAGTGAATTGAGCTATTTTAAAATGAAGTTACTTATTTATGTGTACCATAGCCAGTCTTTTCTAAACAGGAAAATTGGAAAGTAACTTCTTGGGTATTTTTGTTGAAAAATGAAGTTAAAATGCATATACTTCACTGTTACGTTTAAAACACATTGTGCTAACAGGATTATTCTGGAGGTTTAGCAACACTTTTGTGTTGTCCTGCTTCAGAGCTAGGCCTGTCCTGAGGAGCACTGAGGTGTAACTGCTGGTACACCTGGCAAAGGTGTTGTCTGACACCTGCAGGGTTGCTGGGACTGGAAGCTGCAGGTTTCTCACCTTATTACCATCTGAATAGATAAAATCTGTATTAAAAATACAGTTTTAAGAAAGAGCAGCTGTTTGATATTTACTGTAAGAAGTTTGGCTGCTTTGCTTCTGGATAATTTCACTAAACTCTATTTAATTGGGGTTTTTTAGAAAATCCTTGATTTTCTGCTAAAATTTTAGTGAGACTGTCAATACTTCACTTTCATCCTGAACCTGCTGATTTGCAGCCTGCATCAGCTTCAAGACTTAATAGCATTTTTGAAGAGCTAAAAATTATTTTCAATTTATCAAGTCAATTCAGTGAATCATAAGGTTGATCAAATTGAAACATTTACTGAGATTTACATTAGAGAAGAATAGCTTTTCTTTTCCCAGTCTAGGAACAGAAAGTAGCAGTGGCAAGATATTCTTTCCTTAAAAGGTGGAAAATTATGAGAAACAGTTTCCTGTTTGTATGTAGTCCTACCTTTCTTTTTAAAGTGGCTTTGTGCACAGAATGCACTTTTGATAAACAAATATATTTACCACATTTAAGATTATCTGATTAATGTTTAAGCTATTCAAAATGCCACTATTACTTTTAATTTAATTCTTGATTCCATCCATGTATGACACAATTATATTCACTTTTTACATATAAAATGCATATATATCTAACTGATGTATCAGTCATACTTCACATGTACTTTTTTATTCTATGTTAAATTGAATTATACAAATCAGCCATTTATTTGCATAGATTTCCCTGCTTAGGGAGTAAAAGAGCCCTGACTGATACCAGCTTTATTAGCTTACTTTATCTGCTTTTAGTAGTAATATATTGTATAATGCTAAGGATGAAACCACACATGGCAAGTGCTAATTGAATGAGTGTCTTTCTGTACCTGTAACCTCGGTTTCTTCTGTTAAGGGTGTTTTTTATTGTCAGCAGTAATGTGTAATAGGAAAGTGAGCAAGTGCACAGAAAATCTGTCTTGATTACCCTAGTATGCTCTATCAACATTAAAAATTTTCCCCGTGATGGGGTAAAGGGTTATCATTGCTTTTCTTAAATTCAACGTTATTACTTTTATTCTACTCAGCTCTGTCACTTCGCTTAGCTAAAATTAGAAAGCAGTGAAAACTTCCCCTAGATCCTGCTAAAGCAGGAGATTAAACGTCAGTTGATGACTAGAATACTAACGTAGCCTATAAGAGTTCACAGAGGAGCACTGATAGATGTGGTTGGGTTTGCTTTCTTCTAAGGCAGTGCAGTTCTCCACTCTGAAGAACTAAGAACTGTATAGAGGTGATAGAAGCAGAGGAAAACAAAAAGAAAACTTGGCACACATGGTTTAAATTTAATACAAGGAACATAGAAGTGAACAAACCTATTTGTTTATGTAAACAGATTCCTCTAGTAAGTTCTCTTGGTGACTTTTTGTTTTGCTAGATTATTTTGGTTAAGAAAGTGCATTAGGGGATATCAGAATGTTAAGCATTTTAAATTGAAAAGCTGCTTTGGCTCAGGAACTTGATTAGTCACCTATATGCTAAAAGCAGGTTATGTTTGCTCATGAAAGAAAAAGTATTTGAAATGCGATTGGCATATTGTTAAATTTGACAGGAACAAAAATACATGTCCTATATGACATTGCTTTCTCATTCTCAAATGTAATCTTTACAGATTAGGTGACCATGAAAACTAATCACTATCTGCCAAAGTTATAGCAATAAATGTTTAATGAAAGCATAACTGCTTCAGGACTTTATTTTTACATTATGACAATTTTGTTTACTCCTGAACCTTGTTTCTTTTCCATATCTGTCAGGAGGTAGATGTGGAGACTTGTATGTCTCTGTCCTACTGAGCATGGTGCATCAGCCACAGTACCTGTTCAGCCTTGAGAAGAGACGACTGAGAGGGAACCTCATTAATGTCGCTAAGTATCTGAAGGGAGGGTGTCAAGAGGATGGAGCCAGGATCTGCTCGGTGGTGCCAAGCAATGGGACAAGAGGCAACAGGCAGAAGCTGATGAACAGGAAGTTCCACCTGAACATGAGGAAGAACTTCTCTACTGTGCCCTGGAACAGATTGCCCAGAAAGGTTGTGGAGTCTCCTTCACTGGAGATACTGAAGAGCTGTNTGCATGATTTACATAGACACAGTCCTGTGCAATGTGCCCTTAGGATGACCCTGCTTGAGCAGGGAGGTTGGGCCAGATGACCCCCTGTGGTCCCTTCCAGCCTTACTCATTCTGTGATTCTCTGATCTGTTGAAATTGCCTCAGAAAGTAAGCTGCGAAGGCACGGGCCAGAAAGAAAGAGAAAGCCATTTGTGAAACAAATGAGTCTGAAATTTGGTTCTGGATGTGACTCCCAAATGCACTGATTTGACAGGTTTCAACAACATGTAGCTAAAATGAGAATGTCATACGTAATTTGTACGTACCTACCTGTCTAAGCCTTCAGGGTTCAAGACAGCTTGTGAATTTGCACATCGTACCAGCTATAATACCATGCTGTCAGTTAGATCTTCGTTTCTCCATTTCACCCAGTAAATTTGTGTTCTTTCACCTGGCATGTGGTTATAAAGCTGCCTAAGAAATCAGCATGTAAATTTAAAAGCAAATTCCACAGAATGTCCTAGTGTTCTTTTTAAACTGAAAGGAACCAGGAGAAGCAGCAGCAGTTGTTTCTCAGACACTTAAGACCACAACTTTAGGGAAGAGCCTCATTTGTGTGAACTTCAGGCAGAGGTTGCTACATAGAGTCCAGTCTCTTCACCGACTTTGTCAATATGTTGAGCCAGGAGAAGAAAGGGCATTCAGGCAAATAGATCTGCAACTGGAGTCAGTAACTTAGCCTTTCAAAGCGGTTTGGTTTGATCTCTTCCCAAATAATTTTTTTCCATAACGTCTCATTTTCCAAGGACTATTTGGGGGGTACAGGCAGACATTTTTGGCAGGTTGTCTTGAGATTTTTTTCCTTGAGTTGAAATAGATGAATACCATTAAAGTTTAATATTACACATTTAGTACGGTAGTTTTAATTAAGAGATGACTTTTGGTGTGGGAATTTCAAGCGTTCCTGAAAATAGATTTACACAGAGCTAGAAAAGAAAACAAATACTTATTTGAAAACACATTTGCATGTAATACTAGGTAGCCTGGAATAGCGGGGGTTATTTCAGCAAGAACAGGAAAGCAGGCATTAGACTGGGTTGTTTTATCCCTATAATGTCTGTCAGAATGAGTCTTGATCCATTACTGGGATTGCTAACAGTAGGGGTAGCATCTCTGGTTATAGTAAATAACATGTTGCAGCCAACTCTCCTCTTCCCCTTATTTATCTTGGCAGGAGGTTAGAGGGCAAGAATAATTCTATGTCTGCTTGAAACACTCTAAAACCATTCAAATATATGTATCCTATTACAGTCCTGATTAAGAATTATGATTAAGCATTCATCAGTATTTAGTGAAAAATCCCTATGAGAGCAATTTTATAACACGTAGTTTATATCAGTCTCAACAGCGATAGATTTTAGTATTTTTCCTGAATTGTGCCCATGATTACAGAGTTAACTATAAATTACAAACTAGCAAAGCTTAAGGGTATGTAATTAATTCAGTAATTCAGTGTAGCAAAGAAAACGAGGCAAAATTGTAGGATGGAAATTACATTATGCTCTTGCTGCATATTTCAGCTAAACAACTACTGATTTTGTGTAGCTCCTGGTTTCATCCACCTCTTGGAGCTGAAAGAAAATCTTAAGTGAACTTCAGTTGAGATATACTCGTGTATCTCAAAAAAGTTAGACAAGTTATTTACATAAGTGGAAATAATAGCTGGAGAAGTTTGAGTTCTGGAATGATTTGTCTATTTTTGTCAATGTTTGACAATTCTGCAGGATTTGAATTAAGTAATGATGGTTAATGGGTGCTCAGTTTCAATAGTCTCTGCATGCCTTCCCCATGAGACTTGAATGGACGTGAAGTGTGGCGTCATCCTCAAGTACTGTTTTCTCCTTAGGAGAAAGTGTCTTTCTTACCTGCTTTTGAAGGTGTCTGAAATGATTCTTATTTTCTACACTTAGAAGTGAAATGTTTCCAAGAAATTTTGCCGGAGAAGAGTGTGCTGCCCTGCAGTCGGGGAAAGGGTTTGACATTGAAAGTTATGCCAAGATTGACTCATATTCTGGGGTGAGAGAAATACAAACAGTAAACTTGAAGTTGCTGGAACTTGCAGAAAGAGTTGCTCTTGAGATGATTTGGTAGTTTGAGTTACTGGATGCAGTAACTATAATTTTAACTATTTTTTACAGGCCAACTCTCTGGGATTTTAAATAGTAGGCCATTCTTAGCTAAAATTAACACACAGGTGTATCATACACACAATATTTACAAACAAACAAAATAACACTAGTCTAGCAAAAGGGTAGTATTGCTAGTTTAGCAAGGTTATTTGCACTGTAAACGATTCATTTTTTTTAGAAAGCATGCTTTAATAAAGTAAAATTTTCAATCCTAAAACTAGATTTTTTCAGTAGGCAAGGTATCTGGTATTACCCCAGCTCACTGAAAGATAGAAACTGTGACTTGCGGGTTGGCTAAATGAACAGTTAATTTCATAATTGAGCAACATTTGTCATCTGTAATACTCGATTACTGCCTGAAGTTCTGTTACAAGACCAAAACTCTCCTGTTTCTTAACGTAAACAGGAACACCGAGAGCAGCCTTTCCTCCCTGTATGTACTGTATTAAACAGAATACTTGGCAAATGTAAAATACCTGCTTTTATAGTGATTGCTTGCGTAGTAAATATGTGCAATAATCACTAATACTTCATGGCTTAAGTTGTTGGTCATTCTTATTACCCTTTATCCTGAAAGTGTTCCACAATATTCAGTGAGTCTTAGGACATTGTCATTACTAATATTAGAACCTTAAGATGTTATACTTCATACGAAAACATTGAATTAATGACCTAGTAACAAATTTAGGTGCGGAGGAATTACTCCTCCTTTGTTCTAGTGGCTATAACTGCCAGATTACTTTGAATCTGTAGCTTGCAAGTTAGATAGGGCTTGTGCTTTCATTTCATACACCTTACTGCCACTTCAGTTGTTGGTGCTGTTGTTAATTAACGTGCAGCATAAATATGTAAGTTATTGAAAGTGGAAAGTGTTGCTCAAACTTGGTTTGGTTCTTTTGACCAAATTTCTATTTAGACCCTCTCAGGTAGTGGTTTATTGATGGAAAAAAAATTGAGAATTGCAATACTTACTCCTTTTTTCCCAATGTCAGCAAGGATGAACAGAAGATGTGACTAGTGAACTGCAGTGTCCTCTCTTGTAACAAAACCTTTCCTCATGAGGGCAAAATTCATTGCAGACTGAGACCAGCATTCAAACCATGGTGCTGTGCTCACTGGAAGGTCAGCAAGAGGACTTGGGTAGAAGCAGTAATTGTCAAGTTCACACTGTGAACTGCTCTATGGCACCATTATTTCAGATAACTCATGGTTAACCACCTTCTCATGACAACTGATGGATTTAATTCTCTTCAGCCTCTGTTTCTGTCTGTTTCAGTTGAAATTGCTCTGCGAAGGAGGGAGAAAGGACAGTGAGGTAAACAGAGCGAGTAATGTGATTTCCTTAGGAAGGCTCTACAAGGCCAGGTTGGATGGGGCTCTCAGCAACTTGGTGTCCCTGCCAATGGAAGGAGTTTGGAACTAGATGGAACCCAAACCATTTTATGGTTCTATGAAATGCTTACAAACAAGAAACTAGGCTAAAATGTGTCGTAAATTTAAAAGTATGAGTGGTAGAAGTGGTTGCGAATTTTAAAATACGTCCTTTGAAAAGTGTCAGTTTGAAAAAAGAAGCTTTAACACAGGATTTGTAATGGGTGAAAATTCAGAGTAAAAGGAAGTTTTGTTTCTAGGATATTGGAATTAGAATATGAAAATGAATTTCAGGACAATGCTGCCTCTCTGAATATAAAAACCATTTAAATATAATCAAACCAAATAATTCTGCTTTAATCAGATGAAGATAAGAGGATATTGCTTTCTTTTTCTTATTTTATTTCTTTTTAAATTCTAATTGCCTTTTTGATCCAGTTTAGAGTGAGTTTAGCACAGTGTGTCAACATAGCTGTAAGGCAGTGTGGTATGTGATGGCAGAGGGAACAAGCAACCCAAGGTGAAGAGAACAGGAACCACTTTTAACCAGCTCTGCTGCTTTGATTTGATTCTTGGGTATGTTAACAAAGATGTTCACGTGGTGCGAAGTTCTATTAGACCCACTGGACTTACTTTGCTAGAAAAATTGAAAGAAGGGATAAACTGTTCTCCAGACCCACTTGGTGAGGTCTTCTTCCTGTTTCCAGTATTCCTATGGCAATTCAAAATGGTTGACTTGTTTTATCCCTTTAAGTCTTACATATTATTGTGTTCATATTTTGGATTCTTTTCTGTACTAAGAGTAAATAAGGAAAACTGAAATGTGATGGCAGAGGTGAAATACATGCTTATTTTCCTAATAGATGTAACATATCTTAATTTATGGAATAGGTCAGAATGATCAAGTCAGTAAAAGGGTAGATTTTAATCTCTCCCTGGAAAATAGAGATAAATTTTGCCAAAATTAATTTTTAAAACAATCTCATGTCTAAACCTCATTATATGGCATGACTTAATTAGATGTTAGCATTAATGAAAATCAGTAATAATTGTAGCCCCATGCTGTATAGATCTGCTTCATGTGTATAGGACAGTAGTCTAACTGGTTGATTGCCTCTTTCCCTACAAGATTTCTGATTTTTTAAAAAATTATTACAGACTCGTTTGCTCTGTCTTTTGGGGAAGAGTACTGTCTGTTGAATTTTTTGGGTGGTTACTCCCTAAGGAACTAAGCACTTTTTATGTCTCTTTTAAAGCTATCTATTTTTAAGGTTACTTACCAAGTTATGTCTCTCCTTCGGCTACGTTCTTAACATCTGGTACTATTGAGAGCCAGCTATATCACGTGCAGCTGGTACTGGGATACAAAGTCACGGTGAATACAGTTAGAAGTCTGGCATGTTCAGCAGGTGTCTGGTTATTCCCCTTTGAGTATTTCTGGGAAAAGGTAAAAATGTTTCCAGAACAAGTTGGTCCTACCTAGGACTGGTCTGTGTGGGAGCCAGGCACTGTTGAACTTTGCTGGTCTCTGCAGTCCAAGTTTCAGGTTGTCATACAAATGGAAAGTGGTTTTCTTTCTGGATTTCAGTATGCTTCCTTTTTCTTATCACAAAAGGTAACCAGACTTTGTATTCTCAGCTTTGCTTTGACTTTATGACTGATTAGCCGAGTTTCTGAATTGGTTCCCAAAGGAAATAAGGTTGATATGATTGCACTGGCAGCTGTCGTTCTGTTTGAGGCCCGTTGGCTAACTTACATCAAATTTGGCAAGATAATGAGTGCTTCGTGTGGAAATGCTGTCTTTCTACTTGGGGAAGCTGGGGTTGAGACACAAACCAGTGCATGGGGTGGAGGGTATCTTGTTCGTGAGCTCCCACGTTCTGCTTGCCCCAGGAGCTGGCTGGTGTGTGTGCTCTACAGACGTGGTGGTTTGCAAGCACTCGGAAAGAGCTTTAGGATGACCCTGTGTTTCACTAAGTGGTAACTGATGCTCTGAGTGAGAACTATGGACCATGAAGGGAGAGACTGGGGATGAGGGGAGATGTGCACTGAGAACTGAGATGAATCCTGGAAGGATTGTAACAGACGTGGAAGAGAAAAGCCTGCGGCTGTCTGTCCTCTGTGCAGATTCTGGGACAGAATTAGTCGTGAGAATTTATCTCATCAGTGGAACTCTTGTTATTTACATCTTGCATCTACATTGCTTTTCATATGTAATAACTTCCAGGCTGAGGTCTAGAAGGGCAGACTATTCAGAGGCTATGGCTTTAAGTTTATCGTGCTGCTCTGACAAACTTTCCTTTTGTGGTTGAGATTGTCAGTCTAACAACAGAGGCACTTCTGACACTTGATAAATATGCTTTTAGAAGTGAGCGGTCCAGTAGAAATGGAAAAACATTGAGATAAAATTTCTTTTATAACATTTGTTTCTTGGCTTTCTGACTTAGTGTACTTGCTGATAGAAGTGCTTTTCATATGGAAAGTGCTGAGATTGATAGGGTCTTCCTAACACCTGACTGTGGTTCTGTTAAGGAGAAAAAGCAGACTTGGAGACTTAGAATGCAGTAAGTACGTGTTCTTCAGCAATAGAACCAATTGCAATTGCTTTTATTCACCTTAAGATAGGTATTACCTTCTTGGAGGCTACAGTGAATTTTTAATAAAACATTTTTGGTTGTTATGAATGTACAGTCTTTGATAATACCTGAGAAATATATCTGAGCTCTGCTGATTCTTGCCATGTATGGCACAATAAACTGCCCAAATTTGGTCAAATATTTTTAGCCACTTAGTCATATGTCTTTTAATGTGCTGCATATGTAAGCTTTTGATTCACTTAGCAACAGTATTTTTATGAGTATGTCTTGCCAGGTTTTCTCATGTATACTTGAAAAATAAGCAGGGATTGTTCTGTGTTGGGTTGTGTCACAACCAGATGGTTGGGCTCTTTTATTTTTTTAATAATGCTAATCAGTTTTAAGATATCCTTTTTTTCCACAGATAATTAATTGTAAAGGATTTTACAATAAAGAAGCATGCAGCATCTTAAAATGTATTACTGAAATACCTATATTTTTAAAATGTTTGATATAAATTTATTTTTTCCTGTACTTAACTGGTGAATATTATTATAGACATATAGTATCAGTGGTTGGACAAATTGGACATCCAGAAGAACTGAATATATGACATGTGTGAAATATGACTAGATTAATGTGTCTATTAAGTGAAAACATCTGAGTTTCTTGAATTTGTTTTCCTCCCAAACTGATTTACCATCTCTTGAATTTGATTCTTTTTCATTTAAGTAACAAAATGTCTTAAGAAAAGAGGTGATTCTCTTCTTTCAGAGGCTGTTATAAGTGTATAAGCATTGTACACTGATAAGTGGCAGAAATTGAAGACAAATATGCTTGAGGAATTTGCAGTCTTTATTGTTGGAGTACATTAAGAAATTATTTTATTAAAAGAATAGCTGATTTTAAGGATGGATATGACTAAAAAGTTTTCAAGGTGGTTTTCAAGAACGCCTGAAAAGGTAGGAAGGTTTCTGAATGTTTTCACTCAAGAATGTGGTTTTGTTTTTAACTGAAAAACAAATAGTGCAAGAAGTGTATCGCAGTCTAATTGCAGTCTAGCTGTACCTAACTAAAGCAAATGGAGTTAAAGAAGGATAATTTGTTGTTGTTTTTGTTTAGTTGGTTAAACTGGGCAGCAACAATCTCCTCATGGTGTAGCTGTTGCCTCAGCATTGCAGAATGGAGGAAAGCTTCGAGATTTGTCTTGGAATGTGCAATTGCTTAAATAAGTATATCCAAGGGGGTTATTTTCTTTAGAGAGTAAAGCATTATGTAATTTTTGGGTTTTTTCAGAAGTATTCTGAAAAGTAAAATTTATACCTTAATTGCATTAATTAGAGGTATAATTCTCTAGAAGGATTTAGGAGCCCAAGAGTAGGGTTTCTCATTTCAGTGTCGTGGCTGTGTAGTATTGTTGATTTATTAAGCTAAAAAACTAATACCATTCTTGTGGGGTCTAGCTGCTTGGAGTTCTTGCTGTCCTGAAGTGCACAGGGACTTTTCTCTCAGTTACTCTTCCCTTTTAAGGGCAGCAGTATGGAAGTTGGCAAGAAAACTTAGTGAGCACCCTGTGAGAAAAATACTTGAACACAGAGAAGAAATGCAAAATAGGAGTCAGTCAAGATGGAGGTCTGGAGAATGGCAGTAGTTCTGCATTTGAGCAACGCTGTTTGCTTGGTAATTAAGAGATGTGGGCAGATATTTTTGCAATTGCCAAAATGATACTCAAGTAAGTTTATAAACAGGAGTGATTAATAGACTGTTAAAAGATTTATGGTGATACAGAATATGCTGCAGTAGAAAACAGCAGGGAGATGTTGAAATGCTATGTAATATCCCCTTCATATTCCTTACTCTCATCTGCATTACAGTTAAAATCACATTATGGTATTGTTTTCAAAGTGCTTCCTATCTCTTAGTCACAATTCTACTTCATGGTGCAGCTGTTTATTCAATTTTAATATCCACTCAAGTGGCTGAGCTGGGCCTGGGTGAAGTGAGGACCTGAGGAACAACTTTGTACTGGAGAATAAGGTTGCAGTGGGGATTGTAAATCGGTTCTCAGAAAACCAGAATGCATTTACTTGAGAAAATCTTTTTTTTTGTTTTGTTAGACTCTGTTTGAATTAATTTATTTTAAAAGTTTTACTAATATGAAACACCTGCTGTTTATCTCTCAAATTCTTCCTGTCTTGCTGTCAGACCCCAGCAAATCAACCCTATTTTCTCATCAGACCTGAAAATACTTACCTTTTCTCCTGATGTTGTTGATTAAAGATGCACATGATTGTAGAACAGCTTTAATATGAACTTATTTCTTAACTCTTTCTTTCTTTGTAGGCTTGTATAGATGATAACGTAGATATGGTGAAATTTCTGGTGGAAAATGGAGCAAATATTAATCAACCAGATAATGAAGGCTGGATACCTCTACATGCAGCTGCTTCCTGTGGATATCTTGATATTGCAGAGTAAGACTTTTTCCTCTGTTTTTGAAATCTATGTATTTTGCTAATACATTGTTAGACATTAGAAGCAGATGGTATTCATAAATTGTCTTTTTAGTTGCCTCTGGGACGTGCAGTGCAAAAGAATGCTTTTATACTGTGTGTTGGTTGTGAAGTGTGCTGCGTCCCTAACTTTGTGCATTGCATTTTCTCTTTCTAGCTTTCTTACATTGCATCTTATGTAGATACAAACATAAACAAAAGACTGTTTATGACTGACAGATTATTGTTTTATATTATTTTCTCCTGTAGAAAGGTTGTTGTGGGGGAGCCACAGGGAGGAAGTTCCAAATTACATTTATTAGTAGTCTGAAACGTTATCCTGGGATAAGTCTATGTGTAGGAGATAAGTTTTACAGTGGAATTTGCAGTCTTGAAATGTTTGTTTTACAGCTATGGTATAGAACAATTTACTAGTTATTTTGGCTGTGGAGCAAAATCCTACAGTATAAGCTAGATGCCTGTTTCGGTATTAGTTAAAGCTTACTCACTGCTGAATTCCAGGAGTGGTTTTATTATTCTTGAAGTCTGCTGAGGCCACTTAAGATATGGTAAAGTCAAAATTTTCCAAAGGTTGTCTGTTTGAGCCTGAAATGATGATTCTTCTGGGAAAATGTGTGGCATACGTTGTTCAGCACACTGTTGTTGCAGTTAAGCGGGTAATAGTGCCCTTTTAAAGACTCTTTGGGTAAACACAAACTTAATTAATTCTATCAAACTCATTATGACATCTGATCCAGTGTAAGATTTGGATAAAATATAAAGTAGTATTTTATCATGTAATTATGTACTAATTACAGTGGTGAAGAATGGAAATTGTGAGTTTATTCTATGAGTTTGAGAGTTTTAATTGCCTCAGTCTAAAGGGAAGTGAAAAATTCTAGAGACTTGTATATAATTTTCACTGGGAATTTTTTTTTTTTGGGGTGTTCATAGAGTGAAGTGCTTTGAATATCCTTGGTATAACTGGGGTACTGTGTGACCACTAACTTTTGTAATCTGCCTTTCTACACTATGCAGATGTTTGATGCTGTAATCCCCCTTGTATGCGTACTGGAAGTGTTTACTTATTGGCTATAATATGACAAGAATTTCTCTATAAACTGAGATAATACAAGCCTTTCTTTAATGGAGGTAAAACACCTGCCTTTTTTCCACAATAGGAAGAAGTTTAGTTAAGTGATCTTGATTTGGCCTTGCAGCCTAACAGAGACACATGTTCAGGAAAGAGGGAGTTATGTCCCTTGTCCACAGAACAGTTTTTCACTATTTACTTGAATATCTGAGATCTCTCATTTGGTTTTTATTCTCTCAGGCTGGAACAGAACCTGTTTGCATATTTTTTATAGATAGCCTTCAGAGAAATTAGGTTATTGGAGTATAGTCCTGTGGGATGTGAGACATCTAAGGTGTTGGAAGAGCAGTGTTCTTAAGGTGCATGGAATTTTGAAGATCAGCTGTTGAAACAAATTTCCATATATGGCTGAGAAGGGTAACCTGTCCTAAATGGAGCAATATTTATATCTGATGAGGCTCATGGAGTTTAGATCTTCTTCAAGCTGCTTCTCTGGGAGCTCAGCTTCAAGTAATTTACAAAACTGAATTCTACAAACCAGAATTTGCAGCTTAAGCAAAACTGGGGAAAGGTGAAAGGATGATACAATAAACTACCAGAGATTAGAAATTTTATTGTAATTTGGCCCGTAGTATGTGCTGGGTCCAGCATCTGATATAGTGAGGATGCATTCCTGAGAAGCATGAGAGTGTGTGTTTGTGTGTGTCTGTGACTGAATCGAGTATGTTTTACTTTTAGCACTGAATTTTCTGGTTCATGGAAAGAAGCTTTTAATTTGGGTAAATTATGGAGCTTATATATATAGTTCTGAAAAGATTATAGCTAATAGCTTGTCATCTTTCTGTTCTTTATGATATAGACTAGTATTTTTATAAAGAACATCTGTTTGTCTCCTATTTTTGTGCAAGAGAGAAGACAGTCAGGAAATGAGTTCTGGTGTTTCCTAACTTTTTTAATGAAGGATTGGAGAGGGTCTGACCTGTGCTTACCTTTCTCATCCTCGTCCTCTTGTGGAACTGCCTTTTGCACAGCTTTATAGTGCTTCTCCAGTTGGAAAC
>WBMZ01009693.1:0-50934 GCA_013400975.1 Atrichornis clamosus | reverse complement strand
GGTGTCATCTGCAAACTTACTGAAGGTGCTGTCTGATCCCCTTGTCCAGATCATTGGTAATTAAACAGGAATGGCCCCAACACAGAGCCCTGGGGAGCACCAGTGACGAGCTGGATGTAACTCCATCCACCAGCACTCTCTGGGCCCAGCCATCCAGCTGGTTTTTTACCCAGCGAAGAGTGCACCCAGCCAGACCATGAGCAGCCACTTTCTCCAGGAGAATCCTGAGAGAGACTGTCAAAAGCTTTTCTGAAGTTCAGGTAGACAATATCCATAGCCTTTCTTATCCAGTAGGTGGGTCACCTGGTCATAGAAGGAGATCAGGTTGGTCAAACAGGACCTGCCTTTCCTAAACCTGTGCTGGCTGGGCCTGATCCCTTGGTTGTCCTGTACACGGCACTCACAGTGAAGAATTTCCTTAATATTGAATTAAAACCTTGCTTCTTTCAGTTTGAAGCCATTCCCCCTTTTCCTGTTGCTACATGTCACTGCTACAAGTCCTTCTCCAGCTCTCCTGTAGGCCACTTTAGGTACAGGAAGGCTGCTATAATGCATATGTATGTGCTATAATGTACATATTACTCTTAAGTAGTCCTTGCTGCTACTCACATGTTCCTGAGTGAGTGCACCCATGTGCTAGAGGTCCATGAGAAGTACAGAATATGTAGGCGGTAGGGAGCTTCTCTGAAAAAAACCTCTGGATATCTCAGGGAACCACCACTTCAGCCATATTTTGGCATTGGTCCCATGCTAATTGCTAGTGGGCTGAGTGAATTTGTGGCATGGCCCCCCACTTGTTGGGGTTTTATTTCACTTTCACTAACTGTACTGTCTGATCAACGGGCTTGTCATTGTAGGTATATTCTCTGTCCCTGTTACCCTTCACTGTGTTTACCAATCCTGTGTCATCTTCTCCCAGCAGCATCTCCTGTCCCATTTCAGTTTTCTGCTCCTTCAGAACAGCCATCTTCTCTTGAATATGCCTTCTGTCTGTTCTAAAAAAATGCATCTTCCACTTTAAGAAATGTCAGTCTTACAGAAGGCTGCTTCAAGTAAAATACAGCAAGAGAACATGTGTGTAACAAAGTGTCAGCTGCTTGCAGATGGGGACTTGTGCTGTAAAAGTAAAATCTCTGGCATGGAAGGCAACTGCTCCTGTTGTTTCTGTTGTTTCTGACATCTGTAAATGCTGGGAGTGTTTCAGCTTACTGGAAATTCTTTGAATACTTTAGTTTTAGAATTGTGTACTTAGGTTGCTGTTCATCTAGTCTCTGATTATGTGAATTACTTTACAAGTAATCGTAATATGAACATGTTTTAAATTAAAATTCTTCAAAATTGCCATAACAGGTGGACTTTGTATCGTATGTTCCCTTTTCTATTCTTGTCCAATTTTTTTCATATACAGAAAGCTTTACACAAAGGAGCCTTTTTTTTTCTTTAATATGTTAATATAAATTAAAAAGTCAGCATCAAATGCTTTGTAAAATTATAGTTATGTGAAAAAAAACTTTAATGCCAAAAGACTTCAACAGAAATTTTGTACACGTTCTTTACGATGGTATTTAATGGGTAGGACCCTTAAATATACTGTTGTAAGACTATTTTCTTGTGTACAATTAATTATTTTACATGGTAGATCTCTTCTACAGTTTAAAAGCTTGTATATTATTTCAGTATCAGGAAATAAACAAATTCATTGTTTAGAATGCAAAAAAAAAAAGTAATGGGGGAGGGGGAAATAGTGCAAAGTGGCATTTAAGAAACTATTTGAAACTGGTTACTTTTTTATTTCTCTCTGCTTTGTATTGCACCAGATTAAAATAAACCTGAAACAGTAGAAATTTCTCTTTATTCAAGAATTAAAGTTTGTGTTAAAAAATATTTTCTTGTGGGCATTGTAGGATGCCTAGTTGTGAGTGTGTAGTTGATGTATTTGAACCTTGTTTGCAACTATTTAGAGGCTACTATACAGTTATACTACTACTTAAATATGAATGCTGTTTCATTTTACCCAGAATGAAAGAAGTTGCATCCTCCAGAAAGTGTAGGAAAAGTATTTTTCAAAACTAACGTAGAAGTCAGTGACAGTTACACTTTCATTGCAAAAAAATCACAAAAACCAAAGGGGGAGAGAGATGTCAGCTGAGGGAGGGAATAGTGTTTTCATGCCTTCATGTAGTAGGTATTACAACATTTGACAAATGTTGCTGTAGATACTAAAATTCCTCATGGGTTCAAGGGATGAGATATCTGTGGATATCTCATACAAATGCAGAATACATACATACAAATGGGGTCTGATTGAGAAAGTCCATGAAAGTTGGAATGGTATTGCATGAAAAGTAGCATATATTTGTTCTATTTTTATTCTCCTTGAAGATCTCATATCTGGAGATGGGCTAGATGTTAATAGATGCTTGAACTAACTCTGTATGGTAGCTTTTATGTTTGAGAGGCATGTTTGATACACATACAAACCCTAAGACTTAGCACAGTTTCCAAATACACCTTCTTTATTTAATAGATTTTAAAGGCTGAAGCATGTGGTTACAGTCAGAAAGAGTAAAAAAAATCTCAAGTTCAGAGTCACCTCAGTCAATTTATTTAGGAAGAGAATAGTAGCATGACCAACTCTGCTACTGTAAAACACAGCTCACCCACTTTCCTTTCTGCCCAAAGTTTCTTATGTTGTATATCCCCTCCTTCCCCTAATATTTAAAGCAGACTTTAAAAGGCTTGTTTACAACCACAGGCTTGTTGCTGACGCCCATCTGTTCTTCCAGACACCTGAAAGTGAACCCAGCCAAACTCGTTTGCTGAAGGCTGGGCAAACCATTGTCCCAGGATCTCCCTATTTTAGTAACAGTCCATTAAGACTAATTGTGTGATCATTGTCTGATATACAGAGGACTCAGAGACAATCCTGCAAACCTGTAGCTGGATACCTAGATGTTCAGTGATAGGTGGTTTTCTTAGAGCTCTAATTGCCTTGTGGGAACTGCTGCGGGTTCCGGCTGGTAGTGATTCCTGCGGGTGGTACGGGGACAGGACTAGTGCTCATCTGGCAACAGCTAGTCAAGAGAATTCAGTGGAGTTTGACAATATGATTAAAGTGATCTAACTTGAGACTACTGCAGAAACAGGCTGATACTCGCTTCCATCCTTGGTTTTCCCTACTCCACAGGCTCTTACCTTCTCTCTTGCGTTATCTAATGATCACAGAACAGTGTGGGAAGTAATAGCATAAGACTAGCCTTCAGGGGGGTTGCAGGGCTTATTCCCTTTTGGATCACTGAGCTGACCTGGCTTGCCAGCAGCATTTGGCATAGATATGCAGGTAAAAAAAAAAAGTCTAAGCTGCTTTTCGGACATATCTTGTGCTTGTGATCAGAAGCCTGGCTTTGTAGAGCTACCTGTTGTGTGGTGGAGTCCCATGCTTCATCTCTCACCTCATGAGCCTGAACCGGGTGGTACTGTTGAATATTCTTTCATGATATGTGAGGGTGTTGGTGCCAGAAGGTATGTTTCAAAACAGTTGTTTTTAATCCATTTTCTCTCAAAGTTTTAATAACTTGATCATCTAAAGCTGTTTTTTACTTACTGGAAGGTTTTTAATCCTAAAGAGCAAAACATTGCTTAGGCAAAGCAAACTGATAAAAATGTCAGGAATGGCTGCTATGTCCTTCAGCTTGGTTCCCAGTTATGGTTTTAATTAACTGAGTATGAAGTGATATTAGTGATGCATTCAGAAATGGATCTTTGGAGAATAATCAGAAATTTGGATTTGTGAATGACAAGGTGAAGTTTGTGATCTGAGGTTAAACTGCATGCAGACTGATTATGCAAACTGGTATGGGGTTTGGTCTGATAGAGATGCTACAATGTGAATGAATATTTTCCTCAGGATCCAAAATGTCTCATTAAAGGACACCAGGAAATGTTAATTGAAGGAATAGAACTAAAAGGAAAAACAACCAAAGATGAAGCTTGATACAACCCACTCAAGAAAATGAGAAGAGGACTTCAGAAGGATATATTATAAAAAAAGCCACGTGACAAAATAAAAGTAGGGAAAGAAGATATATTCCCAAACAAAGAAAAACAGCTCTTCTAGAAGAATGACTCTTACAAATTAATACTGGTAAAGATGCAGTGTTTGTTTTGAGAGCTGTGAAGAGGTCACTGCAGGCTTTGAAAGATTTGTTCCAGTTAATTAATTTCCATTTGCTGCCTTCTTCCTGGAAGAATAGGTTGGGGAAGAAACATCTGTGTCCTCTGCCCCCCAGTCAAAAGTACAATGCTTTGTGCAATATAAAAGTTCCTCCTTCTCCAAACTTGTATTAGTTATCTGCAAGGATAAAACTACATTCTATTAGATAAAATAATGGGCAAACTCAGAGAAGATCAGTGAGGTAGTATCAGTTGGCATTTTCTTTTATGAAGATATAATGTGACAATGTAGTGTTTCCAGCATGTTGTTGCTGCATATATGTACATCCTAAGAATAATGAAATGCTAATTAAGTTGTTAAGGTTGATTGTGAAAATCCCTTTTTAAAATCATGTCATTATATGGTAGAGTTTAATCTTTTCTACTGTGTAGCCATGACAGAAATACACTGTAAAATACGGTTGATGGGTTAGAGGAAACTATAGGACCTAACCAAGTTTTATACCTGTTCGTTCAGCTGAGTGAGTCTAGGAGAGCTAGTCACTCCAGAATGCACAAAATGTGTGCTCTGTAGCTGCTTTCTTTCAGATTGGATTACTGTGTGCATCTCTATTTGTGACCCTAAATATTTTTTAGTAAGTGTATTAGTATTTAGTAAGTGTTCCTGTTCTTCTAAGTGTAAATGTACTAGAAATTAAGTTCAGAGATATCTTCCTCAGGGACACAATTTAATGAAAAATACCTTTTTTTCTTTTAATATGGTTTAGCAGTTAATTCAATCTAATTAAAAGCCAAGGGACTGATGCCCAGTGTAAAGCTCAGAGCAGTCTAATTTTTGGCTAAAAAAGAATTTGCAAGTGTAGCTCATGTCTAAAAACACCATCCTGCTTTAAGAAGTGATGTGCACAGGAAAGATCTTACTTGTTTATCACAAGACATTGGTTTTATTGGTATCCTGAGAACGATTTAGAGCAGATGCCTTACCTCTGAATTCTGTCGTTGAATGGGATACATATGGAAGAGAAGACATAAAGAAGAGTGATAGATACAGAAACCTGGGAGCTTGGATAGACTCCCAACAAACATTATACTCAGGTCCTTCCTGGTTGATGGCTTGTAACTGCTCATTGCCACCAATAAATTCCTATTTTCTAAATATGACTAGTACATGGGAGAACAGCTCTAGATACATGAGCAACCAAGTTCTGAATTGCACAAATGCTTGGTAGCATGGCATACTGTCACATGTGAGGGCCTCATCAACCAATTGAAAATTGCTGTACAGGAGAGAGGTGGTGATAGATTCTTCTCAGACTGTGGAATCTATGGAATTGTTTGTGCCATTGACCATTGAATATAGTATTTATTTGGTTATCTGATATAAAAATAATTTAATTCGCAGTGAAGTTGTTTTTGAGTTTGGTATTATGTTCTGGGCGAAAACAAGTTTGTAGTATAGATTGTCACTTCTGTGCATCTCAGGTTTTATTTTCTTTCAGCTTTTACTTGAGTGGTTTTCTCTATTGTGAGTTTGACCCTATTTTGGCATACACAGTAGACTTTCTAATGACACTAAAGCAATTTATGACCTATTTATCCTTTCTTAAAGCCATGTCTTTTGTTGGTTGTCCTAAACTGCATCATTTTGGTGCAAATGATGCTAATCTGTGGGTGTTTTTCTAGTCTTATCCCTGACTGAGGCAGGATAAAAGATGTTTGTATTCTTCTGAAATGCATGTAAATGAAGCCATGGTATCTCTAGACACATAGGGCTGCTGTGCATTGAAAGTGATTTATTTTTATACAATTCAGATACTAAGACACAGAAATGTGGGGGTTTTCTATTAACAGCAGATATGACAGTAAAAAAGTATTGAAAAGAAATTGCTTGAAACCTCTTTATTACAGATGAGGTACTGCTTATCAAATTTGAATAATGAGTAGGAGTTTCTTTTGGAGGAAGAGTTACTTCCAGGAAATTCAAAGTGGTGGACCAAACACATAAACAACTTCTATGAAGTGCAGATTGCTGGTATCTAACTAGGGGTCAGACTAAGTTCAGAACTACTGAGTGATGCTAGAAGCTGCACTGTGATAGTAATGTTGCTTTATAGAGAGATCTGCTTACTATATTATTACATAAAGTAATTACAAACAAGCTAAGTTCTGTGATGTAGTAGTTAGGTATACACTAATATCTGTTTAGCGCAGGAAAAGAATTGATTTTGGTTTAAATTTTTCTGATATAAATTGCAGCACGTGGCTGTTGTAGAAAAACAAGCCTGTTAAGTCCATACTCATAACTTCTGCTGAAATAGGAATCGACAGGTAAAATCATTATTTGTGGTGCTACCATACCCAAACGTAGGAACGCTGCTTTTGGCATAAGGCAGGATAAGTGATGGACTGCTGGTGGGATCACCTCTTGTTAGCCGAGGAAAGTGGGCAGCAGCATGGTTTTCCTTCTTCCTCTTCCTTTTCTCCCTCCATGCTGCTGTTACCTTTTCTTTTCAACCAATGTAATTCAATCCCAAGTGTTCACCTCGATGTCAGTTTCAAATGCTGGGAGACCTGCCACAGGAAAGCATTCCAAGCAGTGTTGTGAGCTGGAGTTACAGTATGTCCTCTGCAGCTGCAACAAGACTTTTTTCGAACTCAACCTTCATTCTTGCGCTATAGGCTGGAAATGTCAAAGTAAAGGGGAGAACACTTGTTCACAAAGTGCATAGTGAAAATAACATTTGATATGCACTTTAAAAATACTTCTTATTTCTCTTTATTTCATTCCTGCTGAAATTTTTGCCCTGTATTTATCCTGGCAATGTCAAACTCCACTTCTGTTTTTTCTTGTGTGCTGGTAGGATTTTTTTGTTTGTTGGTTTTGGTTTTTTGTGGTTTGTTGGGGCTTTTTGGTTTTCTGGTTTTTTTTTTAATAGGCCATATGTTTCCCTATATGGCTATCTTCATGTTATTTGTTTTCCTTTCTTCACTCACTGTTTATTTTCATCTCAACATTGCCCTGCCACCTCTCAAATATCTTTTCCTCTGCATGGATATGGCAAAATATGAAGGCTTAGTTGCTTTTCAGATGTTGCAAGTAGGAATTTTTCCTGTTCCATCTTTGCACCATTATGTTTAGCTGGTCACCTATGTACAAATATTTCTAGAGCTGGCTTTTTTCAGAGGTTTCTTGGAAGGCAAGAGGACTAAGACTAACCAGATACTGTTATCTACACTACTTCTTTTATGCTCCTGCATACTAAGAAGGAAGACAGATGTGGTTCTACTTACTGTGCTTCCTTGGGCATACAAGTTGCAGTAGAGGCTAGGAACAGCTAGCTATGTGCAGACTCCAGTGGTGTGTTGGTATGTTATGGAATGTTGGCTTCGTAATCACAAATATGTTTTCTATATAGACACAGTATTTAGAATTGATAGAAAGTGCTGTTTACATAGGAAGATTTTTTTGTTGTTGTTTTTACCACTTTGATAGCTTTGGGTGTATTTGACAATTTTGAAGCAAAGATGTGTGTCAGTCCAAGATGCCTTTCACAAGAGCTTCACAGGAGAGTATCAGAAGCTGGATTTGTTGCTATCTGGAAGACCTATTGCATACTGAAGAACATTAAAAAGTCTCTGCAAACTGGTTAATTATTTAGAAAAAAAGTATGCTGAAATCTGGATTATGCTGATGAAAATTGAAAATAAATGTCTCCTTCCATTTGCTTAAAATCTTCTGGCCATTTGTTTCTCAACTGGTTTTTGTTACTCTTTTTTTAAACATCTCTAGCTATGAGAAATTCTTGGGTTTTGTGTTCTGCAGGAGAAAATCATAAATTTATCTCAGGTCTCTTGTTGATATTAGCTGCCTTAAAATCATCACTCATGTATTTCAGGATAAATAATGGTCTAGTTGTGCCAAATAACCCTAATTGGTCTGATTTAACTGGGTGTTTTGCATAGCTGCTAGCTGATGATACTGCTTGTAGGGGGAGCATTCCTGTTTAGAAAGTGCTGCAGTATTTTCTTTTTCAAGATAGAAAGATATGAGTGAAAATCTTCTGGATTTTGCAAAGCAGCATAACCTTAAAAGTGCCTAAGTTTTGTCATGATTTGATTTTAATTTAAATGCCATCACAGAAGCCTGTCTTTCTTGTGCCAGTCTCTATTCAGTTCTAAATGTTCAGAGGCAGAAGGTTGAGGCACAGCAGCAACTGACTGTGTGGGATGGCATTTTGCAGAGTGCCTGAATAAGACATCCCTGTGAGTTTGACTTAATAGTTTTTCAAGTTACTTGATTTGTTCTACTTTGGTCTTAAAATCATGCAGGAGAAAGGATTCTAGGCCCAGTTGAATTTCTGCAGTTTTGGTTGCAATACCAAATTTGGAACCTTCATTTTCTTTTGTAAATGATAGATTCAGAAGAGAGAACGGCAGGAGTACCTCAGCTGTGGAGAGAGGAGCTTGAGGAAGGTTATTTGTCGGTTTTCTCTGGAGGGGGTGAGGAGGTTCCCTGTGGCACAGAGCAGGTGCTGTGAGGGGTGCCCCCTGCCCAGGCTGGCAGGGCCCCTCCGCCTGGCGAGACCTGCCAGCTGCCTGCCCCGTGTTGCACACATTTCAACACTCTTCACCAAATGCTTACAGGGATTGCAGCCTAGATTTCCAAAACAGTGAAGTTGTGGCTTTTTATCATTACATTTGTACGGAATTTTGAATTACATGTTTAAAAATGAACATAACGGTGTGAGGGTGCATGAGGGAGTGTTTGACGGGTGGCTGGACACTGGCTGTTCATTCCTATTCTGTATGTTTTCCATGAGACTTGACCACTGACACAGGGCATATTTATACTGTGTACCACAACAGAATTTATCATACTCTTACTCTAGTCCTACTGGATTTGCTTCAGGTGTGTATTAAATCATTCAAGAAAAATAAAAAGACTAGGCCTTTCTTCAATATCTTATTTTGAGAAGTGCATCTTATAATTCAAGAATCTCATAGAAGCTCAAATTCTGTCTCTCAATGTGTTGCACGTACAGGTAGGTATACCTTTTCTTGCCTGGTCTTTAAGTCTTATTTTTGCTGCAAGTTTAAAACCAAAAAAACCCCAAAACGATAAAACCAGACCCAAAATAAAATCACATTTGAGAAGGGCAAGTAAGCTTGAGGTAGCAATTCTACTTCCGTCTGGGTTAATAACAACATTATGAGGAATTCAGATTGGAAGTGAAACTTTTCTGAAGTTGGAAAATAGTTGAAGAAATATTCCCAGACATTTAAACCAATAGAAGGTCTGAAAAGGATTAGGTTTTACAGTTGTTAGTGTACTTCAACTTCTAAAAAAATTGGAAATAGCGATGTAAAAATTTTATATTTTTATTTGTTAAATATCTCTTGAAGGTCTAATTGGTTTGGCCAGATTTATTATAGATGTTTTATAAGTAATTTGCACGATTTACAAAGATGTACTTTTAAAAGTGCATTGATACTTTGTATTTTAAAAAAGTTACCCATTGAAAAAATTCTGACAGGCATTTTTAATAAAAAAGGCAATTAAAATACATATTCCAAAGATGTTAAGAGTTTTTTATTTGTTTTTACACCTTGTGGACTGTGGGGCAAATTTTTTTCATTTTTTTTCTTCAAATGACAGTTTGCACAGCTTTATGAACACAGTGACACTTTCTCTGTCTCCCTATTATCATTCAGTTAAGACACTCATGGAATAACTCCACCATCTATGATTTTTTTTTAAACAGGCTGGGTTTACTAAAATGTTATGTTAGCTAATTAGTTAAAAGTTCTTCACAAACCAGTTGTGCTGTTAGTTGCTGCCCCCACTAGCAATTAGGCCATGTTTCCTAGGAGGGCCCCACTGAACATGTTTCTGTTAAATGTATATGGAAATTTTTTTTATGTGGCTCTCTCTCATTACATTTTAGGAGTCAGGAACTGCTGTCCAGTCTTCTGAGCAGTCTGAAGGGGATCACTTGTTTGCACTAGTGAGTCTCCAGTGAGCTCAGTAAGCAGTTAGTAATGCATTGTTCAGTGTCCAGTTCTCTGCGCTTCCCTGTGCTTGCCACCCTTCTGGTGACCTTCAGGTTCAGCCAGTACTTCACGTTAATTATAACTCTAATGACTTTGCAAACTTGTTTCCAGATAATGTGAACTACGCCTAGGTTCGAATGTAAACATGTGCCCCTCTTACTGCTGCTGAGATAAATAATGTGAAAATGTTATCTGCAGTGTATCTTGTTATCCAGGTTTGAGCATCTTGCAGATTCTTAAGTTCTAAAGTCACAGATATGACTCAATTTTGCAAATAAAGTGTCTTCAGAGAGAGGTGCTTTCCTTTCTTCACTTTGTGTTTTTATATGCATTTTGTTAATAGATGTACACACACACAAAATACGACTGTAAGGGGTTTTTGTTGGTATGGCATTTTTTTAAAGTTCAGAATGTAGGCCGTGTTGCTGGTTAAAATTTTTAATTTCCATCCTGGGATTGGTTTTGGTGTGGACTGTTTGGCCTTTGTACAGTAATCTCAGAGGGTTATTATTTATTGTCTCACCTATACTGAGATTCCAACCCTTTATTAATGGTACTGAAGTGTATTTTTCATAAAAGGATAGAAGATTATCTGGGTTTCATAGTAATTCTAGAAAATAAATGTTTCTATTTTTTTTTTCAAGATAGTTAATTTTAGTCATCAATAGCCATTGAGGAATATACAGCAATTACTCCTAAAAGAAAAAAATTCACCTAGAAGTAATTTTTCCTTCATAAAATAATGGTATTGCAAAGCATACTTTTTCTTTCAGTCTTACCCAGACTGCATAATCCTTGTCATGGAAATATCAGGGTTAAAGTATCAGGAATTATTTTCTTTTATTTTCCTGCTTTTGTCTTTCCTAGTATTCCTGGGATACTTAGAGTTCTTTATACTTAGACCACAAGAGTGTCTAAAAGTGGTACCTTTAGCTTCAGTGTTAGCACTTGCAAGCTTTAGCTCAAAAAAAGAGCATGGTATGCATCATGTTGCTGTTTGCTTGTCATCTGTTTAGATTTAGAATGAGCACTTTCCAGTATATTATGTAGATTATCACTGGATTTTCTGAACTTTTCTTCTGTAGCTGTCTGTTGAATGTGACCATTTATCAACAGGTGAATTTCAAAAGATACAAATTTAAGTGCTATACTGAAAGGTTTACTAGGTGATGGTAGAAATCTTAAATGTTTTTACTTTTTCACTGCATCCAAGTTTGCATAAAGCACCTTTTTCTAGACATGATATCAAAAGGCATGGTTCTGGACTTCTTATTACAGCTCAAATTTCCTTTACACTGCATACATGTAGCTGTATCAATTAAATATCAACTGAGGAAATGAAGTTATGTTTGCTTGCTTTAGAAAGATGAAATTTCAAGATGAAGGTCACATCTACTTTAAAAAAGGTGAAATACAAGCAGTTGTTTTTGTAAGTTGTTTGAGGTTTTTTTTCCAAAACATGGAAGACTTAAAATATGCATACATACCTACACAGAATAATACGCTGTTGCATGTGAAGATTTTACTGTATGGTACCAGAATAACTAGAATGTCAAATACACCCATATTTGAAGTCATACTATAAGTTTTAGTTAACATTTAGGCTGAAATGCAATTCATTCAAAAAATAATTTTCTTATGTAAAAACCAAAATCTTCTGATTTTTACGCTTATTGTGGTTCTGTCTTCTGCTTAGTTGCGCCTTACAACTCAGGGCATCGTTCACTTGGTCTTGTTTACCAAATCTGTTCCCTTTCTGTATGCAATGCCAGAATCAAGTTATCTACCCATCTGAAATGATTGCTCTCCTTTCCATTTGTAGCAGTAGGTTTCTAATAAAATCCTCGATTCTGTACGTACCAGGTTGACTTCGTGTGCCATCTGAACCCTGACATTGCTTTGCTGAAACCAGTTATACTGTAAACAAACAAATGCATACACTTTTACAGGACAGGATAATCTGAATGATATGGAAAACATAACAAATGTAGATTTCATTACCAGGTTTAAAAGGCATCTTTAAAATTGCTGGATTTTGAGTTATTTTGTTTGTAATGAGTAATGCTCTTTCACTTAATTTACCTGAGGGGATCACTGTTAATTTTTTGAGTGGAATAGCAGAGGAGAGGCCTAGTTGGAGTGGCTGAAGGAAAGTTGGGAAAGGAGTATTCTCACTTCTTTGGCAAGAAGTGTACTGCATTTCATCTTTGTTCTGTTTCTTCCATCCCTTTAAATCCTGTGAACTCGGGACAAGTTCACCTATCCCTCCTTTGCTGACCCAGGAAAAGCAAAGCCCTGTAAGCACCTGCAAAAGGAAAATCAGATAACTTTTCTTTTCCAACCCTACTAATCCCCTAGCATTGCTGCTCAGATTTTGATCTGTAAGCAGCTTCATTTTTGGAGTCTACTTTAAAGGATCAATTGACCATGAAGTTGTCCATCTACAGGAATAATAACTTTTTGAAATGCTATGCTAGTCTTTTATTCATTCATACACTTTCTTATGCATTCCTTTTATCACATCTATGAATTATTGACCCAGTGGACCAAATACAACTGCTTCACTTAGATACATATTTTCCATACAAAAGTAGCTTAATTTTCTGCTAGAGGTGTTATGTGGAAATATGTAAAAATGAGTTTGTTAAAACATCACTTTTTTCTGTCTATATTAGAACATAAACATTGATAGAACATGAGTATTCACTTGGATTTTTAAAAAATATTTTGTCAGTGGTTGACTTTGTTTTGACTTTGTATGAAAGTTGTTTTCCCCGCTGCTGTTTTTGCCTGTTTAGCAGACACCTGCATAGCAATTACTTGATATGTCATCTGGGGGGCTGTTTGATGTTAATACAACTGGTATTGTTGAGAAATGTTGTTACTCTTCATTAGTTTTTCATTTCCACAAAAGTTAAATATTTTAACTGGAGAGAGGTAAGAGTTACAGCACAGCACTCTTAAAAGAGGAACATTATAAAACCAGCATATTATACCAGCATCAAAATTGTTGGTGGCAACTGATGATGCATATCGCAGGAGATAATGGTGACTCTTCTGGGAATTAATTTTCATTTTGTTATCTACTAGTTCTTACCACTTCTTGACGTCATTACAGAGATTTAATAACAAGTACTATGTAAGTCATATATTAAAAAATAGAAATATGTGAGAGTATTTGATTCTGAGTTATTGACTAAAGATAAGGAAAATATAACAGATTCCAGGTATCTAGGATCATAATTATTTGGCAGAAGTTAGGCAGCAATACAGTACTTCAAAGCATTTGTATTAGTGTTGGATTAATTTTGTGATTGTCTCCTGCTAATTTGGCATTCTGTAATGGTGAATGTAAGAAAGCACTTTTTATTTTGTACATCTGTTACCAAATGTGCAAGTGATTCTTAAGTATATCCTGATTTCTTTTTTTTCCTCAAATATATGGAAAATATGAATTAAGCTCTGCAAAGCAGGAGGTGCGTTTGCAGGTTTTTGCTTGTGTTGACTACTGTCATGACTCAAAGTGTTGAATTTGTTAGGAAAATGGAAATATATATTATGGTCTGAAGGTGCAAGACTGATCTGTATTGGTGTTTTAATTGTTCATTAAGCTGTACGTTGACAGTAACTTCATAGGCTTATGCTTTAATACAATTAAATAATATAATCCTTATGTGACTTTACTGTTGGAATTGATCCTTTGACAAAATTGGAAATTCAGAATTTTGGCTTGATGACTCCTGAGACAGTAACACATTAAATAAGGAAACATAGTGGGGTTGGAATGTGTAAAGTACTGCTTCCTTTCTTCCGCTTGCCTCCTTCCCCATCAAGAGCTGACCTTATGAATACTTAGAAGGAGAGGTGGGTTTGTTTTTATTTACTTTAAGAAGCTGCCTAATAGATCAGAAGTCATCATTCTGACAATGAATAGAAACATGATATGCCACTGAATTTCTGAGTTGCAGGAAAAGTGGCTTAGTAAGAGGAGGTCGTGGGAATTGGTGGTTCCATCCCTCTTTACCTTGTGGTCACTTTTGTTCATTATCTAGCCATTTTCCTTCTCTCAGTTCTTCTAAATATGTATTACATGTCAGGAGTCTTTGTGGCAAACTGAAGACCAGAAGGCTATTTGTATTGATGGGTATTACGATGAAAAGACATATGGGTATTCAGAGGTTGCAGACAGTCACAAGGGTTTTTACTTACATCTAATAGAATTATTTCTATTAATTGTATGCATGCATGTGCTATCCTAGTGGCTGCGCTTCTTTTTTTTTAATTAGCTTTACTGTGTTGTTTACAGGCTTTTTTTTCTTTGTCTATTGGCAGGTATTTAATTAGTCAAGGAGCACATGTAGGAGCTGTAAATAGTGAAGGAGACACGCCATTAGATATTGCTGAAGAAGAGGCAATGGAAGAACTGCTTCAGAATGAAGTAAATAGACAAGGTAATTTTGAATACAGAAGGGTGGTTGTGTTTATTGGACACCAAATATATTTTTGAAAACTTATGTGAAATTAGGACTTTTAAAATCAGTTTATTTTTTGAAGAGAGTTGTCAATATACAATGTACAGTGCTTAAGCTGTTTTTAGGTATTTTTGCTCAGCCCAGCCTCTTGTGAAGAAGGGGACAGAAGTGTTGATCCCAGGTGTTCAGTGGATTCCTGCATTCGCTTAGCCAGAATGTAGGTGATATTCAGATGCTATGAACGGTATTCAGTGCATTTGGGATTTGTCTATCCCAGCTTTAGGCTAGGTCTAAAGAGATTCCTGCCTTAGAGAGAAAAGAAATAGGCAGTTTTAGGATGAGGTGTATTCAGTCCTAAGGTAACAAAGATAACTTTCAGTTGACTACAAGGAAATCTAGAACAACTAAATCAAGAAGAAACAACTATACTGTATCCCAGAAACCAACCTTTCTGTCTAGTTCTGACTTTTTGAATGCCTTCCTACAAAGCCAAATGTCTGAAACTACTCCTTGAGATCAGGAGTCTTACATTGCTGTTATTTTAGACCTGAGAACCTATCATGAACCTCTAAGTTCCTCCTGGTTTTTTGTGTACCCTTTTGAAAGCACTGTATAGGTGAGCATTCATGTAAAACTTAATGAAAAGGTATTGAGTTTTGACATTGTTGTTTAAAAATGTATACCCTAACTTTATGCACATTACTCCTAGAAAATTGCTTGTGTTGCCAGTGGTGTCTTTACAAGAGATATTGGCCTTTGAAAAGGTGTATTGATTTATTTTTCCCTGCTTTTTTCCCCTTCCTTATTCTGCTGTATTCCATATTTCAATCCTTGGATGGGTTTTCCAGTGAAAGGTGTTTGAAAGTTCCTGGATTTTCCATTCCACGGGGGAAAGAATATTCAATTTTTGTTGACTGACCATCTTGAGTATGATAAAATTGCACTGCTATCCCAAAACCTCAAGTACAAGAACTAGGGTGTCGTGGTCTGAGTTCCATGTTGGAGGACGGACGACATTCAGAGTGAAGATGAAGCCTTTGTGGGAGCTGTGCTAGGGGACTGCATCTCCATTACTTCTAAACCCCTTCCTGCCTCTTAAAAGCCTTCTTCCATCTTAAAAATGTTACTTCTCTTATAGTGTTGAGTTTCTATCTCTTAAGACAGATTTACATAATTTAGCAGTAAACTAGTAATTGCTTCAGGCTTTGCCCTGTTTTAGTTTGTATGCTTAAACTCATTTAATGGCTACAGCAAATGTTAAAAAGAAACTAGAAGACATGATCTGCACAAGATAAGAGATACCTACTGATACACAGAAGTAGACAGTAGATTTGCAAAGGCTTTGATTCAATTAATTGGTAGTGTTAACAGAAATTTGATTAGCAGTTCTTACAAGTAACACACAAAGAATATCAGATTAGACAGTTGCATGCATTTTTTTGTCTGTGTTACCATTTCTCTATTTTAGTTGTTCTCTTTTCTAGCAGTCTTGTCAGTCTTTGCTCAAGAATTGTTTCTGGAATGTGCCTCAGCCTAGATTATTTAAGATTGTTTTTGAAATGGTTGACTTATGTGCTGATTAACTGCAGTAACTCTTCGTAAAATTGGAATTATTTGGGGAACAAACTCTTCCAAAATGTCTCTTTTATATGTTACTGCTTTTTTAAAGGAAATTATTTGTTATATGGTCTTTTCTATGCATTTTCACAATGCAGATATCCAACATTACACACTAATTTTTATTCTTTGTAAGTTTAATTAAATGATTCTGAACAGCCCACTTAAAAAATTAACATTGGCAACCTGAATTAAATGCCTCACATCACTGAAAATTTCGGTGAGGTTTACATAATTCACAGTTGAAGCTCACTGTAAACTGTCTACAGTACTGCTTTATAAATGTGGAAAGAAGGTACACATTCCCACACTGTAGCTATTAGCTGCTAAAGGAATAATTTAGGTTGTTTTAAAATACTAAATTTCACTTGCTCTGGATAGCCTATTTTCCAAGCATTCCTCTTGCATTTTATGTCAGTTGGTTTGCTTGCTTGTTTCACAGAAGCAGGGAAGAAGGCGTACATTATCCCTCCTTCCAAATTTGTGACTGAAGACATAATAACTAAGGGCTTTTACATGCAGAGATGAAATCAAAGGAAGTATGTCATGATTGTGGATGAGAATGGAATAGAAAATCTATGAATTTGGATGTGAACTTGTAGTGTATATCTTATTAAATCATGAGACACTTGTCTCAGCAAGAAGGTTTTAATACGTGCTTCTGATGGCATTCTTAACTTAAATATAAATATTACATAAAATTGTGTGTTAATGTTACATACAAAATGATTATTTAGTCATTATCAGGATCACTTAGAAAGTTGTGGCTAGAGAAGTTAATAGCTCTAAAATAGGAACTTAATTGTTTCTCTTAATGTGGAATTAACAGTGATGCATTGTGATAGTTTCATCTTTGACTATACATGTAACTGAATACAATTATCCTTCCAGCAGTGGGATAATTCATGTTCCTGCCATCTGATACGCTCCTTCATATCAAATAAAACAGTGCCACAGTTTTGATAATGCAGATTAACAGTGGAGTCTGTGGAATGATCAGCCTGGGCTCAATGTTATGGGTAATGGAAGATCAGCCTATTTATTTTGAAGATAAACAAACCTGAGTGACAAAATATCCTATCTCTGTGTAGGTAAAACATGCAGTGTGAAATTAAGGAGGCCTTTTCCCTAACATTTTTGCCTTGCAACCTTTTCATATGTTTATTCCCACATTCATTGTAGTTTCATTTCTGTGTTTTGGTGTTACACATATTGGCAGACAGAGTTGTTTGGTGGCAAAAGATTGCCTGGAAAGATCAGTCAGGTTCAGTGATCCGTGATTTCAGATTTAAGTGATGACATTTGATAGTTGTTTCTGTTAGAAATCCAAGGAAAATCACCATGTCAAGATCTCCCTTTTTACTGCTTTAGCAGGCCTTCTGTCTTAATAGGAAAAGTGCCAACAGAGCCTTATTTGTGCAGTTACTCAGTGTTCTACTGATCATCAGTTTGTACTTATGCCCAATCTTTTGCAGGTATCAAGTTGTATTTTAAGGACATGTCTTACTACAGGACAAAATGTGGGAGCCTCTGGAGACACTAAATTAAAAAAAAAATCATAAAACACAATACAATTCAGTTCTCTGTGACATTATAGGCTTAGTAAAAGGAAGACTCTGCAGTGTTTCCTCATCCTATTTTAGCATTCAGACTCTGAGCTCTGATCTGACTAGAGAGAAGATGGTCAGTGATCCAAAATAATCTCCTTGTTATACAAGTTCTATTGTAAGAAATGTTGGCCATTAAGGAAGATAGCTTTTCTAGTATTATTATCCAGTGTCTGTTTTTCTTCAGTCATTCTGATCTCCAGATGTGACCTCTAAATTGCACCAAGGGTCAGGTGCCTTTTCGTGTGTCCTCTTGTGTTCTGCTGAGCAAATAGCCTGACTTCATATAATGGACTGTGCAGTAATTGTGAACTAATGGCATAGTTATCCTGTTACTGAAGCCATACCACTCTGACAGTAAGCAAAACATTTTTCCACCCTAATCTTCTAAGGGAAATTATAGGCTTAATTATTTTTTAAGCTTAAAACCTATCTTAGTTTTGTAATTTGTGAGATGGTAAATAACATGCTTGAGTAAGGTATAAAGATTTTTTTTTGACACAATTACAAACACGTCAGAAGTAGCAAAATCACGTTTTCTGGAAATTATTCCAAAGTAGTGCTGAACAACTATTCTCTTTCCACTCCATATGGTTAAACTATTTTGTGTGTTATAGAAAAACTCTTCTTCTAGGATTTGTTTTGTCGTTTCTCCATATGGCTGGTACTTTTAGCATTGGCCAATACCTTGTATATATAGATGCCACTGCAATCCTCAAAACCCTTCAGCTTCATCAAAAATATTTAGTTTCTCAGTGTGATCCTTCATGTTTCTCCTCTGCAATGTTTCAGTGTAGAGCTGTGGAAGTTGTCTTTTGCCAGTAAAGTTTTCTTTTGCACTGGGGAAAGCCACCAGACTTGAAAGAGATGTGGCTCTAGTCCTAGCCAGCCCTGGCCAATTTTAAATGTTGTCTCTCCTCTGGGCTCGAGTGGGGTTAAGTATAATGGTTTGAAGTTATTTTTTTAGCTGTTGATCATCAGATGTCTTCTTAAACTTATTTTTAACTACTTAAGCAGTTATTCTGAATTATAGGAAACATTCTCAGGAGGTGAGTTAGTGGGGAGAGGTGATGTGAGGTGAATCAGGAGTTTATGATACAGCGTGGTAGCTATTTATTCAGTAACCATCAGAGTGATCACTCCTCTTGTTCCAAGGAGAAACACATGTTCCTCGTTCTTAATTGTAGGTAATGTAACAAGACTCTCTCAGATGTATTTGCTTAACTCAGATTTGTTTATGTGGATAAAATGCGAACTATTACATTTGTATATAAACATTCACTTCATGAAGTAAAAAGTGGGTTGGTCTTCCCTGCAGTATCTATAAAACATGCCTTTATATGGCTGAGTCGTCCCAAAACAATGATTCAGCAGTTAAATTTATGCTGAATTTTCATTAAATGCTCACTGAACAGCACACTGTTTTCAAACCTGTTTGGAGCTGTTAAGTAACACTTGTTGATCAGAAAAAAAGTGGAAGCATTTAGCAATAAATTCAGGATTTAAGTTGTTAGGCTGCCAGAGAGGTTAAGTGTACTGGTGGTGTGAGCAAGTGCTGCAGCTGAGGCTGTGCTAGGAGGCAGCGCATTGCCATCTATGGGCCATAGGGAGAAAGAGTTGGAAACATATGATGAGCATTTTCTTTTCCCCTGGTATCTTAGTAGAGTCTGGAAAACAAAAGGAAGGAGAAAGGCCCATACAAGGCATAATAAAGGCTGTTTACATTCCTTTTTCTGTAGTTAATAATGGGTATTGTATTTAGTTTATCTCAGAGCACAGCCTTTTTTTCTATGACACAAAGTTTAGTTCCCATTTTTGCACCAGTTATTAATCTGGAATGTTTTATTTAGATAGCAAGATTCTGGTGCTTTCTTCTGTTGAAATATGACCAGAAATTTTCTGTCTTGTAAGATAATGTATTGATTTAGCCTTTGCTCCTCTGCAACCATTATGTCTTGTTTGGGCTTCAGAAATGCAATAGTTTGTGATATTGATAGAAGTCTATATTCAGTACTAGTTACTGTTTCTGCAAAAGCATTGCTGTTTTGACATAATTACCTGGGTCATTAGGCATATCTGGAAAGAATGCTTAGACGTGACTCATTAGAAACTCAAGATCAGGGTTTGGAATGCATTTTTTCTCTGTTCTTCCTTTATACAAAAGTGCCCTGAAACAACCAGCCACGTACATGAACAGTTTTATACTGATAGGAGTTGTTTCAGATTCTTCAGGTGGAGAAGGTTACTCATTCTGATAAGGATTCACAGCTTTGGGCATGCAAAAAGGGAATGGACATATATGTGACTAACAGATGATGAAATATAAAGTAATTACTTGCATGGTAGTGTTTTGCAGGCAACACTGACATGTAATCACTGTGCTCTAGAGTATTGTCCCAGGGTCTGCTGATCTACACTGCTGTGTCATTCTGAAAGGCGAGCGGATGCTAAGGCCCATGAAGTTACAGTTTGCAGTAATTCACGTATCGATATGTAGGAGCTTCCTGAGGAATGAGAGTGTTATTGATTCAGGGTTCCTGGTCTTCACTCTTCATAACTGTCATATCTAAACAGTTTTTTAGCTTTGTACTCTGCTGAGTCTTCCCGCATCTTGCGGACACAGCCTCCAGATTATGGTTATTCATCAGTCTCTGTTAAAATGTAATTCTATTCATTTTTATGAAATCACAGAATTATCTAGGCTGGAAAAGACCTCTGAGATTAACGAGTCCAACCTATGACCTACCACCTCCTCATCAACTAAATCATGTCACTGAGTGCCACATCCAGTCTGCTTTTAAACACGTGCAGGGATGGTGACTCCTCCACCTCCCTGGGCAGATGATTCCAGTGCCCCAATCACTCTTTGAGTGAAGAATTTTTTCCTGATGTCTAACCTAAACTTCCCCTGGCGCAGCTTAAGCCTATGTCCTCTTGTTCTGTCAGTGGTTGCCTGGGAGAAGAGACCGACCCCCACTTGGCTACAATCACCTTTCAGGGACTTGTAGAGAGTGATAAGGTCTCCCCTAAGCCTCCTTTTTTCCAGGCTAAACAAGCGCAGCTCCCTCAGTCGCATAGGGCTTNCCAGGCCCTTCACCAGCCTTGTTGCCCTCCTCTGGATGCATCTCAACGTCCTTCTTAAACTGAGGGACCCAGAACTGGACACAGCACTCAAGGTGCAGCCTCACCAGTGCTGAGTACAGGGGAAGAATGACTTCTCTGTTCCTGCTGGCCACAGTATTCCTGATACAGGCCAGGATGCCACTGGTCTTCTTGGCGACCTCGGCACACTGCTGACTCATGATCAGTCAGTTGTCAACCAGTACCCCCAGGTCCTTTTCTGCCTGACCACTGTCCAGGCACTCTGTCCCCAGCCTATAGCTGTAGAGGGTTTTCATGGCCAAAGTGCAGGATTTGGCGCTTGGACTTGTTAAACTTCATATTGTTGGACCCGGCCCATCAATCCAGCCTGTCCAAGTCCCTTTGCAGAGCCCTCCTACCCTCCAGCAGATCAACACATGCTACCAGCTTGCTGTCATCTGCAAACTTACTGATGGAGGACTCAAGCCCCTCATCCAGATCATCAATGAAGTTATTAAACAGGACTGGTCCCAGCACTGATCACTGTCAAGACTAAAATGATTTTCTTAGTTGATTAAGTGGATGAGTCTAGGAGTTTGGTCAATTGCTTAAAGCACTGAATTTTTAACCTGCTTCAATTACTTTATGATACTTAGTGAAGTTTTATTTTTTGATTGTCCTTAGCATAAAGTTTTACAGTATATATCTCCCAAGTCCTTAGCATAAAGTTTTACAGTATATATCTCCCAAGTCCCTGCATACCAGTGTGTAAGATTAGAGATATCATATGCATAAAAACACTTCGCTGAAGGTTGGGCCACTGATTTTCTGTTAAAGGTCAACCTAGATAAAATTAGTATTCTTGATGATCACAGTTCCTAAATTACTTTTCCTTACAAGTTGTCACCATTCAGCCATCATAAATAGAATTATGCTCGTGCATACTTCTCTTCAAGATCTCTTTCCTGCTATGTTCTTAAGATTGCTCCATGTAGTAGTAATTAAAAAATGCTTGTAAATACATACTTACATTGCCCGTTCGGGATCTGGAATTTATTTCCATCTGTATAACCTGCATATACTTGCAGATGTTACAATGTTAGGCTGTGGTTTTCCTTTTTCATCAGTGTATATTTTTTTGTGAGACATACTGTAAAAAGTTTTCTGTGTTTTTCGTGGGTTTTTAGTAGAGTTATGAAGTGAGATATCCAAAGAGTTGGCTATTTGTTTATAAGCTTTGTGATTCACGGTAATAGGAGACAAACCAGAAATGTTTTAGAATGTATAAAAAATATAGCGTCATCTTGTCATCAGTGTTGAGAAGCGAGACTGTTTCTCTTCCCATAGATACCTGTCTAAAACAATTTCATTTGTTTTGTACTTTGCACAGATATGTCAACACAGACTTAGCTTTTGGTGCTTAGAAAGTTAAAATAGAATTTTTCTCTTTTTTTTAACAAGTCACTGGTTATTACTGTAGACGTTCTTAAAAATGAAGAGCCAGTTTTAGTAGATTGACTTTTATTATTATCTGTTTATAATCCTTCTTCCCTCCAGCCCCTCCTTTTGTTAAAAAACGCATTATGCAGTAGACTGTCTTACGATATTGGATGTTTCCATAACCTTGGAATTCATCTTCCTAAAGATATTCATATCTAACTCTGAATATTTTTCATATTGTTTAGTTGTTATTTTATTGTATCACATAAACATGGCATAAGATTTCTTATATAATTAAAGTATTTGAACTAAATTATTTAATGTCTTCTCTTCCCCTCTCCCCCTCCCTATCTGAATTAGGAGTTGATATAGAATCAGCTCGAAAAGAAGAAGAACGAATAATGCTAAGAGATGCAAGACAGTGGCTCAACAGCGGCCATATAAATGATGTCAGGCATGCAAAATCTGGTGGTACAGCACTTCATGTAGCTGCTGCTAAGGGCTATACAGAAGTCTTAAAGTAAGTGTCGTTTAAATTCTTCGTATTTTATTGTCTTGATGTAATGCTGCTTGGAATTGGGCATTTCTAACTTTTAGGGATTGTATCTCGAAAATTGCAGTCTCTAGAATGATCTTTTCTCAAAACTTGATTTTATGTTTTCAGTCATGATACTGTTAGCTTTCTAAGTCATTCAAAATATGAATACAGAATACATGTTGAGCGTGAATACTTACTTTAGAGAAGAAAGTTGATGAAAAACTTGCTCTGTTTCTAAAGCCAACTATGTAAGCAAGCTTAAGAACCTTTTATAATGCCAGTTTGCATCCTGGTTAGTGCGTATTTTTGAGACACCATATTTATTTCCATACATAAAGCAGAGTTGGTAATGCAGGCTAAAGGTTTTTACACTTTAAAATCAGATAATTTAATTTTGTGTTTTGATATTGTTGTTGAAAATCACGATTCTTGAAATCTTCACTGGAATGCTTTAGGCTTCTGGTGTCCCCTAATTCACAGGTAGCTTTTCATTAATGTAATATCAATATATATCGTAACAGATGTAATTTCTCTTTCACCAAAGCTCTACTTCTATTGTAGTAAAGCATAATTAGTAATTCACTGCTTTAATGTGATTTTAAATTTATTTGACTGCTTTAGCAGTACTAGGAGCACTTACATATTGTAACGAGTGAAAATGAGCACACAATCCTGGCTGTGTGAGTATTGAGGCCTTTTAGGTCTGCAGAAAAATTTTCTGAATGGGAGTTCTGTTTCAAAAAACCCTGATGCTTCAACATGATGAAGAGAAATTATTCTGTTGGAAAATAATTCTGTTTTAGAATAGCAGGTGTCTGTAAGAGAGTTGTATCTATAACTGTTTGGGTGTTTTTTAGCTCTCTTGGTTATTGTCTTTTTTGTAGTCCAGTCCATATACTTTTCCTAGGAAAGGCAAAACATATGCGCAGGCAGTTTTTGTGATTGCTTCAAATTACCAAAAATGTATGTTCTGTATTGGATGCAAGACTGAAGACTGCAAGACTTTGCATCTGAGCCCGTGTGAAAGTTGACTCATTGGAGTATATTACTATAAGTATATTGACTCTTGAGAAACAGAGAGAATTTTTTGAAAATAATAGTTTGTGGTTATGTGACTTTTAACAATTATGGACAGCAGTTCAGAGAGCTGTTAGCTCTTTACATAAAAGTGTTAATTAGCTTAAGTGTCCTTTGTCACTTTGACACTCACCTCAAAACCATGCTGAATGTGAGTGTTGAACGCAGGGGAGACAGCAGGTCCTTTCTTTGAGGAGCTCTGCTCCTTCTCAAGAACAGTTGAAACATGTAAACACTAGATTGTTGCAAAAATGTTAATGACAGGAGATGGAAATTTCAAGCAACTAATATTAGAATGGAAGGAGGCTTTAACAGTTTACTAAAAAGAACACTGTATCTCACAATTTTTTATATTTTACAACTCTTTTCCTTAAAAGGACTTTTCTCTATTACTGTGCATACAGAGAAAAATACCTAACTCTATAGAAACAATGGTGTTTGAAGAGGAAGCAAATAAAGAAGAAAATGGAAAAGTCTATTTTTTTTTATTTTCCTTAAAATATATATACACCAACTGAACAAGGAAATGTTCTGTGAGAAGTAAAATTAATCGTCAATAGTCCTACTAAAATATCTATGATAAAAAAGGAGAAATATACTATCATAGAACAATTTCATGATTTTTGCGACTATTTATTTATCCCTGCCAGCAGTGTCAAGATCTATTTCTTTTAATTTCTTCAGGCTTTTAATACAGGCTCACTACGATGTAAATATTAAAGATTATGATGGCTGGACACCACTTCATGCTGCTGCTCACTGGGGTAAAGAAGAAGCATGTCGCATTTTAGTGGAAAACCTATGTGATATGGAGGCTGTCAACAAAGTGGTAGGATTTTTATGTAATCCTTGTCAAGATACAAAGTTGTGGTCTCTAAAGTGACTTTAGAAGCCAGGGTAAGAAAAGTGATGATAAACTGCTGTTTACTGTACGTGGAGCTTTATATAATGCATGTTTTGTCAAAACAGCATGGTTGTGTTCCAAACTAAATTCTCTGATCGTCTATTAAATTAATTTCTAGGTCAACTTTATGCTTAGTTCTGTATTAATGATCCATGCGATCTTTGACATGGAAATTCATAATAGAAAGGGTTTGTTGACATTTCAGAGGTACAAAATTAGTGACTTGATGGATTGCATACAGGCTTTCATTTGATCTCTGAAGATGATGATGATGCCTTTGGGTAGTGTTTTAACTCTTAAAATCAGCTTGTGTTGGCATACTAAAGAGTTGTCACTGTATTATTCTGATTTGGGTGTGCTGGAAGAAATTTGTAGGCATCTCTGATCCCACTGGACATAACCTGAATGCTTCCTAAGCTCTATTTCCTTGACTTTTATGCAATGGCCTGTGTAGCTTGCTGGTTTTGCAAGATCTTGCTCCCAATAGACACAAATATATTCGTGGTTCACACAGTCATCAAAATAATCCAAACCTTTTCACTCAGCTGTGTAGGTGCTGAGCTCTCATTCTTCTCTTTGCAATGTGTTTTACAGATAGATTCTGTTCTACTTCTAATTTATATGTTAGACTCTTTACTGGGGTTGTGAAAATGTGGATGTAATACACTAGAGAGCACTCTCATAAAAGTATGTTTGACTCCACTGGGGCAAGAATAAGAAGAAAGGAGGCATAAAGAGATGTCAGCTGATTTTTTTTGGTATATGGGCTTGTCTCTGCAAGCTAGGAAAGATTTGCCTGTTGTGTTCTTAAGTAAACTAGTAAGCATTTTTGCTTTTGAAGAGACAAGGATTGAAAACTCTGGATCTGGTTTCAGTTGTATGTGCTCAGCATTTCAGAGAACTCAGCCATTATTGTTTAGGCACTTGACATTAGGTATCAGTTGTTGCAGATTTGGGTTTAGATGTAACTTTCCAACTACAACAGTTTTCTGCAAATTAACTTTTTGTGGTCAAAGTAGGTCTAACTAGGATATAATAGGTACCTAAAAATAGAATGCCGCATTAAAACTGTAGTCATAATGCAAAGATAAACTTGTGATAATAGTCCAAACGGCAGAAGGCGTCAAGCTGTTTTGGCTAGTGCTTGTTGAAAGGTGCACATGCTTCTGCTGTATGATCAGAAGCTTTATGGATGTGAAAATTAGTGATTTGAAGGTTCATCCTTTGTAATCAGTTAAGATAGCCTTCACAGTGTCATTAGGAATAAGTCTGCCTTTAGTTAATATTTTGAGAAACTGAAATAAGCAGAAACAGGAACTCTTTTCATTCGTTTTTGTAAGCTGCTGTGACCACTTTTAAATGACAGCTCTGTTTTTATTACTAGTTATTGTACAGAAGTACTTGCTAGATCTTGTTGTGATCCTCCCAACATCTCAGTAAGTCCACCCAGCATGTTGATGCAGCTGCATTTATGCCAGTGAGTCTAGGACTTTGCCTAGATTCCAGCCTTCAAGTACATGTCCTATGGAAATCATACACTAAGGAGATGTAAGAACAAGTGGTTGTAGCAGATCTCTTCTAAAATGGAATGGAAATTGTAAAATACAGTTTTACTGTAAAATGTGAAAACATGACTGCTTAAATTTAGTATAACTTGCTTAAATAATTTGAACTGAAAAAATCAACCTGTATGTGGTAATCTGAGATGGGCAGGATACTGAACTGCTCAGGATTGATCCATCCAACTACCATTGGGAACAGTTGTTTGGAACTAATACTGTGAGAATTATATTCATCAATCTGCTTTTCATTCATAGTGGGTTTTTCCCCTTCAAACGACAGCAAAATTTTATTGTCATGTCTTTATCATTTTAAAGTGTGTTTACTCATCAGGTATACATGTTTTTGTTTCAGTTACTCCCCCCCCCCCCAAAAAAGGAATATTGCAAAATTGTTTTCAAATGCTGACAGACTAACAGTTTGCAACAGAGCTTGATTTACATTTTCCAGTTTCTCTCTCTGAATGTGCTCCTTAACCTGCATCATCATGTGAGAAGACATCGTGGTCCGTTACATTTAAATTCTATTGTACAATTATGGTGTTTGGCTTCTTCCTTTTCACCAGGGTCAGACAGCATTTGATGTGGCAGATGAAGATATTCTAGGATATTTAGAAGAATTACAAAAGAAGCAGAATCTGGTAGGCCTTGTGCACTGAAAAAAGAAAAAATGTATATATGTTGTATTTTATTATATGTATGATTATGGTATCCAGCTCAGGGCAGTGTATAGATTAAAAAAGTTTTAATTTGGGGCTTCAGTTCATGTAATGCCACAGTCATCTCAAAAGATTTTATGCCCTTTCTTGGTCAGCTATAGTGACCAAAAAGCCTTGGAAGAAAAGCCTTTCACTTTCCTCTGAGAGATTGCTCTCCAAATCTGATGGGGGAGGGGCTATTTCCTCCTGAGTTTGTCTCAAACCAGCACAGTGATCTACTACTTGCCTTGTCCAGTAAGCATTTTATGATCTGAAGTATCAACAATGAGCATCTTACCTGGAAAAACAGTTTCTGAGATTTTTTGAGTTTTGAACTTTAGTACTTTGAAAGTTTATACATATTGTAGGGTTTGTAGTAGTTAGAGATTTCCCTCCATTTGTAATTTTGTCACACTGATACCATTCTATCAATTAAACTGCTTCTTTCTATGTTTTGAAGCTTCATAGTGAAAAACGTGAAAAGAAGTCTCCCCTAATTGAATCCACAGCCAACATGGATAATAATCAGACACAGAAAACATTCAAAAAGTAAGTAAAATAGGAAAAAATATACTAAAGATACCTTGCAAGCTGTCACAAAGTCCTACTTAACAGGCTTTGGTAAATTTTCCAAGACTTACTAAGTACTTCTCTTTTCAAACTCAGTAAGGAGACACTGATTATGGAGCAAGAGAAGAATGCATCTAGTATAGAGTCTCTGGAGCAAGAGAAAGCAGATGAGGAAGAAGAGGGAAAGAAGGATGAATCCAGTTGCTCTAGTGAAGAGGAAGAGGATGATGACTCAGAATCTGAAGCAGAGACAGGTATGTTATTCGGAGCATTGCCTTTCATTAAATATTTACTTTATGAGTTTACTTATTTAATATCACATGATACAGAGTTAAGTAAGTTACATTTCACTTATTCTTCTGTATTTCACTAAGCTTCCAGTCACTTTAAAGCAAGTTTATATATATCTGAAGTCAAGTCATACCAGATATATCAAATGGATGTCTTCACTGGTGGCTACTTAGGTTACAGTTATTAACCAGCTTACTTAATTGGCTACTTAACAATTGATATTTTTAATTAAATAGTTAGAATAATATAAACCTGAAGTAGCGCATCAGAAACAATGAAAAAGTTACAAGATCGAATCAGAGATGAAGGCTTTGTAGGAGTATTTGTGAAACTGGTATAGAAATTGGATCAGCAGAAGTACAAACATTCTCATTTGTTCTTACCATTCTGAGGTAATTATGAATTAATCTGACAATCTTGGCTCACGTATTCCTAAAGGAGTGGTGCATTTATTTTCAGTGCGTATTGAGATAAACTTTTAAAGGGGTTATTTTAATGTTAGCAGTTACTTCATATATAACTTCAGTTCAAGAGGAATGTTCTTTGAAAAGTTTTGCATTGTATGCAAAGTTGTATGCACATTACTCCGTATTTCTCTCTTGAGAAATGTAATTAATGGATTGGGGTTTTTTTGAACAATTATCAGAGGAGCAAGTACTGATACAAAAAGAGCAAAGTATCTTTTTCTTTCAAACAAGAAGACAAATGTCTGACACTAAGTGTTCAATCCTAATAAAGAGTTTTAGAATTGCAATACAGCAATACAATACACAGACATGGATTTCATTAGAAAATAGCTTGTTAATATTTTATACTTAAACTTTTAAAAATAAGTAACCCTTTTTGGTGAGCTGTCAGTTTTCGTTTTAATACATTCTAATTTCTTCACCTGAAAAGATAGGACTAAAAAGGTGTTTTAAAGCCAACCAATCTATCATAAACATTTAACATAGGTAGAAGTAAAAACAACTTGCGAAACCAATTATGGTTAATAGACAAATATGTCTATTATGGTTTTAATTATCTTTTTCTATTTTGGAAGAAGACAGCTTTCAGTATTAAGTTGGAAAAAATGTCTGTCAAGATTTGAAATTACTCCTTTACCTTAGTATACTTGCATCTGTTATTTACTGAGCTTGCTAAAGTCAAACTACTTATAATATATAACATGTAGTAATTTCTCTGTCACTGAGTTGACTATAATGTCTGCTGAACTTTATGACTCTGGTAACTGTGTTCTCTTCATTGCCAGTAGTTTGTGCCAGGAAAATTTGACTGTGACACAATAATTAATTTATGTAAACTTTGAGGGGTTTAATGTCAACAAGGCTTTATCATACTTTATTTGGCAAGATAGACTTAAAGCTTTTCCCTGTAGAGCTGCATCTCTGAAGTTCCAAGATTGTACTTTCTCTTTTTTTCCCATTATTCAGCTTAAGGTAATAAAAGTGAAAGATTTTTCTCGTCAAAAATCTTATTATTATAAGGAGCATTCTGGTTGTGAAATACTTTTAACAGTGTTTGATATTCTGAAGTACTGGAAACTGTGATTTCTAATCCCTTGTGATACTTAAAACTTTTTCCTAAGACTTATACACTGTTTCATTGGTTACATGAGAATATAGTTTAACAATAAATATACTTTTGTCTGTACGACCAAGAAGGGAAATAGGAAAATGAAGGTAGCATATTGCAAAGAACAGGGAAACAAGATGAAAAATAAAATTTTCAGCAGTTCAGGTTTTGTAACTTACTTTGTTTGACATACTTTAATTTTTTTGAAAGTTTGTCGGTGTTAGCTCAGTCATGCATACAACCATGTTCTTGCTGTTCTAGAAATAATTTCAGAATATAATTGTGAAAAATCCATTTTTCTCCTTCCATGCTTGCACACCTGCTAACTTTTTCTGTATATTTTAAAGATTTATTACTTAGTCACAAATTTCCATCACATCTGCCTATGCATCATCTCAAATCATACAGTCAGTCCACATTGCCCTGTTCAGCTTTTTATCACCTAGAATTTTACCACCATTTTGTTCTACTTGTGTTTAAGTAAAACTTTCCTTTAAATGCAGTTGGCCATGTAAGCTGGTTTTTTAGATGTGTATTTGTTTACTGCATAAGTAACATTCAAAACATCTGTTTAACTATGTCCATAACTAAAAGAAGTGTATAACAGCAATACCATTGATTATACAATTTCTAGTTATAGATTAGTATTTTGTTGAATTTGAATGTTACTTGTGAGAACACTGCGTGAAAACACTGCCTATTTTCTAAATTAATTGCTCCTCTGCTGTATGGATCGTGTAGATGTCAAGAGGCGTTTATACCAAACGCCAGTGGACCAAAACCAGTGGGAATTGAATCCCATGTTGTTTCATGCTGCGGAGATAGGAGGCAACACCTCATCTCAAGGAATGTGCCATTTGGATAAGTGAAACAGAAGGAAGGTCTAACATCATGAAGCTCAAGCAAATGCAGTGACAACAGTTGTATCACAACCATGACATTTTTGTGTTTCTATAAGAGGGGTAAGGTACCTAAACAAAGGACAGAGGAAGAAATGTGCGTGAAAAGGACAAAGCAGAAGAGGGTAGAGTAGGTAAACAGTGAAACTTAGGTAGGAAAAACAAGGGACAAAGAAGGAATGAAACAAATGGAAAATCAGTGCTCTGGAAGGCAAGTTCCTGCCTCAGCCCATTCTAGTGACTGGAATTCCTGACTGGATTCTCTGTACACTAAATTATTTCTTTGAACTCAACATACACAGTCATCAGAGAATAAATGCTTCACTTTGAATTGGAACCTTCCTTCTGTAGTTTGAATTAACTATTATAGAATCAACAAATAGTCAGGGTAGGAAGGGACCTTTGGAAACCACTGAGTCCAACTTCCCCTGCCAAGGCAGGATCACCTAGACCAGGTTACACAGAAAAGCATCCTGGGGGTTTTGAATGTCTTCGGAAAGGGAGACTCCACACCCTCCCTGGGCAACCTGTTCCAGTGCTTTGCCACCCTCAGTGTTCTTCCTCATGTTGACGTGGAACTTCTTGTGTTCTACTTTATGGCCATTACTCCTCATCCTGTTGCTGGATGACACCAAAAAGAGTCTGGCACCATCCTTGACACACGCCTTGGAGATATTTATACACATTAATGAGATCAGATTAGATGCTAAAATGCCTCTTACTGTTAGAGTTTTTATGGTTATTAGTGATCTACTAAAATACAGGCTGTCTGGGGAGACTGTGGAATCTCTGTCTCCAGAGCTTTCCAAAACATGACTCATTGAAGCCGTGAGCAGCCGGGTCCATAGGCAGTATTGACTCTCCTTTGAGTGGGAGATTGAATTAGTTGATCTCCTGAGGTCACTTTGAATCTGAATGATTCAACAGTTCTGTCTCTGCATCTCTGAGTGGTAAGACTTGATGAATACAAAAAAATTGTTACACGCACAACGTTTTGGAAAAAAAAGGTGGACCTAGCTAAGATACGGATTGGGAGTGAGAGAGAAAACACTGAGGAATAAATAATAAAATGCTGTTCATAAAGTTGACTGTCAAATTTGTTTAATAGAAATTCAACGCTGTGTCATAAACGTGATGAAATTGTGAATTAAAAATGAAGATTAAAATCTTGTAAATATTTTGCAGATAAGACCAAAACCTTGGCAGCTAATAATGCAAATACCACAAGTACACAATCAGCATCAGTAGCTGTGACAGCATCTTCGGTAACCGGTGGCCAAGGGGCACCTACATCACCTGTTAAGAAGGTAAAATAAAATACCTTTCTCATGATTTTTGATCTCCTTTTTCCGTGTAAGCATATGTTTTTTGATTCTAGTGTAAGTAGTAGATTGGGTTAACCAGTGAATTGATGAAAATATACACAGATTCTTAAAATATTTTGTGTTCTTCCCCAGAAACTGTTCATTTTTTAAAAATATTGAATGGTTTTAATTCTAAACAGGGATCTAAAATACAGAACTACGAAATAGCTGAATGTAAGCTCCTTCCAAAAAAAGAAAAAAATCTGTTGCACAGTGAGTGGAGTTCTTGCTTTTTCTGAAGCTAAACGTCATCTTTTGAAAGTCTTTTCTATGTTAGACTCTTTCAGAATTTCTAGAAGCTACAGTTCTAGTGCCTGTGCCTGTTTTGTGATGCACTTAAGATGAGGGAGGTAGGCTGAGTGACTAAGTGACTTGCAGGAGTCCCTCGAAGCATTCAGCTAGTTCTTTGGCACAGCAGTTGAAAATGATACCTGGAATAAGAAGTAGAAAGTGCTGTAGGTCTCATCTCTATTTCAATATTTTTAGGATATCATGGAAGAGCTAGATAATAGGGATACGTTATTTATTCAGTGCACAGCTCAAAGCCACACCTAGCAAAGCCATATTGTGTACTGAAAGCTTTTTACAGCGTGTAACTTTTACATGAAAAGTTAAGTGGAATGAGCTTTAATTTTACTTGTCAAAGGGAAGATAGGTACGCCTGGGGAAAAAATTACAGTAGATAATAATGCATAGTCAGAAGGCAATATGCAAGTCAAACTTCTAGAATATCAGAGCAAACTGGATAGTAAGCCAGTAAGTCTTCATTTGTCAGACATGACAACTTCTCTATACACATCATAATCAAAGTGTAACCCTCTACTGATGCTTCTGAAAATCGTGTTCAGGAGAAATGGTAGCCATGATATATTGAAGCCACAGTAGAGAGAAAAGATATACTGCTAGGGAAATAGTATATTTAGCTCCTGGGAGCTTACTGGGGCTGTACTTTCATATTCACAATAGAATGTAATAGTGATTCCTCTTACAAAGTATACTTTAATGTAATAGATGCAAGTATGTGATTAAGTGATATGGGAGAGATATTTTTATAAGAGAGGAAATAAGTTTGATTTTAATCTAAATGATAACCTTTTACAAATCTTTAATACACTGTTTTAGTTTTATTATGCAGTAATTAATGGTTTATGTTTTGGTCTTACAGGTAAAAGGTGCAGGTTAAAAGTAAACTGTAGTTGTCCTCCTAATACTGTGTGAAAAGCTCAGAGCCTTCTCTAGCTACAAAATAAATGCACATGACATCAAAATTGATTATCTTGTAACATAGCAGGTACATGTGACCTAGAGGAGCAGTTACAGCTCCTATCAATAATCAAAAAGGCTTTAAATTGTTTTTACCAAGAATTAAAGCAGCACTCTGTGTGTGATCTTGCACCTACTCTTGCACCTGCCTTCTCAGGTCTGCACCATCTGTGCTACTGCAACTGCACTTCTACTTTTACACCATAGATGGCCAAACCACAAAGGGGTGCAGATGCAGTGTACTAAGCTAGAATTGGGGTTTTCCTCAGTCTGCGTGACGTTCAGTAAGGCTGCTCTCTGACTACAGGTACTGAAGTAAGGGAAGTGTGGGAGGATAGCTAAGCTGGCGTGGTATGTGATTAAAGGATATGAATGGTATATGGTAAGGAGATAAGGGGTATGTTAGTGTGAATTTTCCAGTATTCTCAACATGTGAGTATTTAAGCCATGAACCTTGTTAGGTCACAGGCTTTGTTGTTCTCTTCTATTCAAGCTGCAATTCTGTCTCTGAATGAGCTAAACATGATGTGTTACGTTTGGTAGGAATCTCTTACTAAGGTTATAAGTGTCTTAATGCTTTTTGGTATTTTGTGCTGTCATGAAGAGCTACATAATATAAACCTAGGAGCAAACTACATGGTATTAAAACAGCCTTTTGTTTCTATTTTCCATTCTTTCAATCTTCATCTGTGTCTTGTCTTAACTGGCTTTAGTATGATTTCATTCCTCCTATCATGCCTGTCGTGGAGTCAGTAGATCCTGCATCATGGAGGCAGGGCTTGCGCAAAACTGGCATTGTTCTTGTGCCCAATAAGGGTGAAAAATCTATGGTGAGGTTCTTGTGTGCACAGGTTTATGTACAGGTTGCAAAATAACATATTTAATCAAAATGTTAATACCAGATTTGCATGTTTCTAAGTTTGTATCTCAAGTTCACAATGTGTATTACGAAGTGTGAGTTTTTCTAAGCTAACTTTTAGAGGAGTAATATTTCTTGACCAGCCTTACATTTCTTGTCTCATTGACTAATTTAAGAGAAAAATGCATAGGTTACCTCTCACTACAACTACCCTACAAATTCAGCACTTACAATTATTAAAAACAGTTTTGTTCTTAAATCTCTGCAAGGAACATGAATTACCACATGTAATGCAAATTAATAGTGTAAATTCATTTTCCTGTGTTTTATAGTTTCCAACATCTACAACCAAGGTTTCTCCCAAAGATGAAGAGAGAAAAGATGAATCTCCTGCTTCATGGAGATTGGGTCTTAGAAAAACTGGTAGTTATGGTGCACTTGCAGAGATTACTGCTTCGAAAGAAGCTCAGAAAGAAAAGGACTCTGCAGGTGTTATGCGTTCTGCATCAAGTCCCAGACTTTCCTCTTCACTGGACAACAAAGAAAAGGTAATAATTTTTAGGGTAAAACAACATTTTGAGGAATTTATATACCTTTCTTTGTATAGATGTTAATGATGCATTATAGAAGTATGATTGTAGTACACATCTGTTCTTTACTAAAATTCCAAAAAGTTAAATTATGGAGCTTCTTTGTAGTATCTCTCAATGTGTAATATGCACCCTCACTGTCTGGTGACATGGTACATAGGTCTGGCACTTAACACCTTTTTAGGATTTGCAAATCTAGTAGTAGTTTTTACAGTTTGGGAACATCAGAGGTTTGAAAGCTTTGCATCATTTAGAGAATTATATTGAAAGAATCTTACAAATAAAAGAAGTCTCTTTTCTATTTATTTTCATTTTGTAGTGTTTTTTTATTTACAAGAATTGGTTCTGTAATTAGACTGGGTATACTAAACCAAGCAACACAAGTGTTGTTCAGGTAACTAACAAAATAGAACTTGTGGTACTGTTTCAAACACAAATGTTTATGTCATTTAAAGATTCAGAATAATAATTTACTGTACTATATTAAAATACTGAACCAGTTGCTTTCAGTAATCAGTATTGTATTGCAGCAAAGCAGAAAAAAGAGAAATCAAGTCATTAACATCACTAGAATAGAAGCATTAACAGTTTGCTTTTCCTGTTGTAGTCTTATATGGCATTTAGCTAAAGCTTAAAACTCATTTATATAATCTGGTCACAGTAAATACAGCTGGAGTTGTCATAATGATGCTTTTCCAGACAGTAATAATAACACTTAATAAAAAAATGTATGTCTTTCAGGAGAAAGATGGAAAAGGAACTCGACTTGCATACGTTGCACCTACAATACCAAGACGGCTGGCCAGTACCTCTGACATTGATGAAAAAGAAAACAGGTGACTCTGAAGTTATAAATTTTTTTTCAATATAAAATTTAAATAAGATTTTAGAGCGACTGACAAACTTACTTATTTTTAAACAGTGCTAATTTATAGCATTATCCTGCTGCATAGATTATGCTAATCCATGTGGCAATCTGATTCCTGAGGGTTTTTGATCTTGTAAATTATAATGACCCTTTCTAAAGTCTAAGTTATTCTATGACAAGAGCAGAACTGGGCAATGAGTGTTGTCTTCTTGGGAAAGAAAACAAATAAAATCCAAAATATGAAGTCCTAAACTTGTAAGCTACTGAAGGGTGCTAAAAGTATTTTACTGCTTTGTCTTGAGTCACAAAGTGCTGCTACTGGACTACATTAGTACTTTTAATAATGATAAAATGATGTGTTTCTTATAGTCTCTGCTTAAAACCATATTGCACAGCAGCAATACAGAAATCATAGGTTAGATAAGCAGTTCTTCTATTTTTCTTGTTTATATGTTGACCTTTCATCATCCTTTGGAGATTTACTTTCTTTGCTGCTATTTCTTCTGTAGCTTTTAGAATAAAAGAAACAAAAAATCAGGTGCGTAGGCTTGCAACCTGTTAGGACTTGGGTTATTTTCATGGCATATTTACATGGTCAGAACCTTCCTATTTTTCACTTCTCCTTTATTGAGGTTCTACTGGGATGTTTCCTTGAGTTACTGTAGAATGCATAGTACAAAACTTAGAGGTCTCCATAATGCCTTGGTTTTGATTGGATCATATCTAGATAGCTGAATGTTGGATGGCCTGAACTGAAAATCCTCTTAGTGCTCAAAATGTGCTATTGTAATCCTTGTCTGTAGAACTGATGATCTCTTTATGCCTGAAGAGGAGTGTCTTTGTTGCTGTTCTTGAGAATGGTTTGTTTCAATGCAAGCACAAGATAAATACTATCTTTTCTACTGCTTGCAGGAAGTTGCTAAAGTTTAGTCTCTGGGTGACAAATTCTGTTTCCAAACAGGGATATTTCAGATCTCACGCTCCCCTAAAGTTCAGTGTAATTTCTTAGCATTTCTTATTTACTTGGCCAGATGTTTTGTAACCTATATTTCTATAATGGAGCAATTTGGAGTTTCTGTTTTTGCTGTTGTTCTCTGGAGTACTATTTTCTTTGAGGCTGAATTTGTCAGTTTTGGTTTGCTTATAGAGGGATCATTATTATTTCAGTTTTTATTCTTTTGAGATCTTCTTAAAAACTCTTGTTCTCCAAAAGCGTGTTAGCTAGATGACACCTTAGGATTGGGATGAATATTTCATTGCAATTTTATTTCTTAGAAGCTGTTACTGTTCATAACAACGGGACAAAGTTTTTCTTCAGTGTTGAGGTTTATTTGTGTCCTAGATGTGCCTGTCTTGGCTTATTCACAGACACAGTTTCAAAAGTGGTTATCAGCAATAGCATAGTTTTTCTCATGTGCATTGGGTTAACTGCAATCACCAGTCTTGTTAGTCCCAGTGCTCACCAATACAACTGATCTTTCTGAGAACTTTCTGTATGCCTTGGTGTACCAGAGATGTAGCCTGCTTTTAGGCACCAATACTTTGTCTACTGTATGATGTGACACACAACCCAACTTGCCTACCTAAAGCCCTAAGAGATTTTTTATATTTATTCTGGCCTTGTTTACATGTAGAATTTAAACATCTGCCCTACAGGTCCTTTCATAATTTATTAAGGTCTTTGCCTTTGTCACAGGTCTTTGTCCTTGTTGCTTAGCTTAATATCGGGGTCTTGTTCTACCTATCTGAACACTTGTCTTGTGTATCGATGATGTAGTGTAATCCTAGCTAACATCCTAGTATAAGTGATAGAAATGCCTTCAAGATGAATCCCAGCTGGGCTTTTAGATTTACAAATCTAAGACACCCAGCCTCAGTTGAGTAGCCAATTCTACAGCAAAGGTGCTATAGTGTCTTGGCAAAGTGAAACCTTGAGTAATTATGAAAAATTTGTCGTACAGCAGGACCTCTCTGTGGTACATGATATCTCAGAATATGTGTTTCTCTTTGCTGGTAAGAAATAACACTACACTGGTCTATGTTTCATCATTTTCTAAACTTGTTTTTAGCTGCAGAGGTGCTAGCATAAATTTTCATGCAGAAAGAGGTACATTCTGATGGCCAAAGATATCTGAATATAAAATACATATTTTCGGGGTTTTGTTTTATTTTGCCTTGTACACCTGGATGCCTTTTATGAATTGTTTTGTGAAATACATGTTTTTTAATTCCTTCTGTCTAAACTTCAGATCTTAAGCTGACATTTATATTAGAAATTCAGTGTTTGCATGTCAGTTTTCGGGATAGTTTTTCTAAGCAGATTTTTGCAAGGTTATTCCTTGCTGCTGTAAACTGCAACAGTCTGGAAATTCCTTGTGACTTAAGTCATGTCAGCTAGTGATACATGTCAGGCCACTCAGGAATGGCTACTGCAAGCCTATTTACACCAGTCTATAGTATCATGTGTTCTAAAGGCTTGTTAGCTTTTGAACTTCTCATAACATCAAAGATTGAAAAAGTCCATTAAATCAGCTGTTAAAAAACCCAGGTAGTTTTTCACTTATTGCATTGGGTAATCTCAGGAGCAAACAGAAAAACGTCTTGTTCCTTTTTTGAGAAAAGTCAGCAATCACCACAGATAAAAGCCAACAATTGATTGCACGTTGATTAAATCCTCTTTAGCTGTTTTCTTTGGATGTTGCTTTCTTCTTATATTTCTAATGGTGTTAGTATGAATGTAGTATTTTTCCACAGAGGCTTGAAAATTATTGTCCATAAAAGCAATTTTATTCTTGTTCAGTTATGCTTATTTTAAGTGTGTTATCCAGGATTTTAATTCAAAGCTCCTGTTCAACTTACATCAAGAACAGCCTTCTTTAATGTTAGTTTCCTAAACTAAAATCTTTTTTACAGGGATTCATCTGCTAGTTCAGTACGTGGTGGCAGTTCGTACACCAGGAGAAAATGGGAGGAAGATGTCAAGAAAAACAGTTTGAATGAAGGTCCTACATCATTAAACACAAGTTATCAAAGAAGGTGTGGGATTTTCTCTTAGCCTTTTTTTTAATCAAAATAGGCTTAAAAGTTAACAAGAAACAAGTACTGAATTATTTTGTAAGGACAGTTTAAAATTAAAGTGTTCATAATAATTGCAAAGTATGTATTGCATGCTGATGCAATGGTTGTGCTGATTTTAAACTTAGTAAAATTATATGCTTCCTTTTTCCTGTTGTTATTTCAGTTTGGGGTTCATTTGAAACTTTAAAGATAAGGTCAGAAGTCAAAGATAATTATTTTAAATGTTGAAATATGAGTAATTCTGCTTGGTGTCTGAAAATGGGAAAAATACTATCTCTGTTGAATTTTGGTTCTTGCATGACAGTCTTGGAGGTATTGGGCTGCTCTCCTTAATTGTAAATTATAGCAGTACCAATGTTGAGTACCAGCGTCATAGAATAGATATATAAAATTTACTTGAATGCAAAGTAAATGAAACATGAAAGTAGTTCTCAGGTGTGCTGGCTCCTAACCTGCAGAATTTTCTCAGTAGGAATCATATCCTGCAAATGTATACATGATTAACTTTGCTCCATTGTGTAGTTTCCATGTAGCTATTTGAGTCAAATTCTACACTGTAATTAGTGGAGCAATAAATAGCTAAAATGAATAGATCAAAGAAAAGAGTCAAGTACCTATGGTGCATATTGATACGTGCTGCTGATGTGCATGGTGATATATAACTTAACATTTTTTGGAGTCTTGACATTAATATTATCAGTAACCAGGCTGTCTCATACAGCATAATACATATTAATTCCTTGTTAACCTCCTGCCTCAAAAAAAAAGCCTCCTTAGTTTTCCTGGCTTTAGGTTTAGGAAAGATGTTGCACAGATTTCCTGTTCCAGATGGAAAATGTCAATAGTTGATAAATGAGAACAATCTTTGCATGTGAGCTTTTTTCAGTATTTATACTCCAGTCTTCAAACAAAATGTACTCATTGCTTTTAAATTGCATGTGGTGCTTTAATAGTGTATTTCCTTGTACAGCTATTTTTCGTCATTCTAGAGTTGATAGTAATAGACAAAATTATCAATTGCAGAATGACAAAGAAGTATCTTCCCTTAAGTCTTTTGCAGTTAGTAATATGATGCTCTGTCTGTCCTAACTGTGGATTTAGAGATTTAGTCATGGGCAAACGACCTGATAATGCAAGATTTGTTCAGATAGAACCAGTGGATAAAAATGCGGAAACCATTGGGTCTGCTTTATAACTTGAAGAGCAAGGGAAAAACCTGAGTAGGAGGTTATTCTACCTGGGAATGATTAAGGATTTCAAAAAAATGAGGCAGTATATTAAATTATAAGAGGAGTGATACTGATGACATTTTCTTTTCTGACAAACTGTGCAGTAAAGCTCTGCATTTTCTGAGGTATTCAGTGTGGGTGAAACAGCAGTTTAAAAATGGGACATTGGGGGCCCTATATGAATACTTTAGTAGATGTGATCAAGGCAGTCTTACATAAACGAGTGAGATTCCATTCTTTATCCTCTTTGGTGAAGAAATGGTCAGGGCTAAGGGACACTTTGGCTGCCCTCTGAAGTCATAAATTAGAAGTCCTAGTCAAGGAAACAATGAAGACAATATTTCTTTTGCCCCAGAAGTTTCCGAGACTCAGCTGAGGCACACAATATATGTGCAGGAATTTAATGGAGCATTCACAGCTTGGTGATATTTTAATGAGTAAATATAAGTAATAAATGTAGCCATTGTCTCTCCTTCAGCGGCTCCTTTGGTAGAAGACAAGATGATTTGATAAGTTCTAATGTTCCAAGTACTGCATCAACAGTTACCTCTTCTGCTGGTCTTCAGAAAACGCTGCCTGCCAGCACAAACACTACTACGAAGAGTACAACAGGTTCTACTTCAGCAGGTGTACAAAGCAGGTAATGGCACCAGGACACTTCTTTTCCCTTTTCCTTTTTGATTTTTTCTTTTTTTTTTTTTTTTTGTCAGGTCTACTGTGTGCTTATGTATGTGCATGCGTTCTTGTTTAGTAGATCCTGGGGCTCTGGATTTTTTCACTTTCATGTTAAATTTGTTTTGATTTTATACAATTTGGCTCAAAAATGGTGAATGGCTTTCTGCTGTAAAGTGAGAGCCATGTTGGTATAAAGGAATAAATCGAATGTTAGAAGGGTGTGAAGAATAAAAGTTCAATTATTGTGAACTGCTAATTCTTAATTTATTCAATTTAATAGCTCAAGTTGAGCTTTCATAGTAGAGACATTTCTCAGTCTGCTTCTTAAAAAAAAAAATCCATCCCTCAATTTACATGTTATTAGTTGTTTAGTGAAGTGCTTTCATTGTTTAGCTGTTTCCTTTTCTCTTTTTTTGTGTTGCTGCTTGTTATGCTGTAGTACCTCAAATCGTTTGTGGGCTGAGGATAGTACTGAGAAAGAAAAGGACAATGTTCCTACAGCAGTGACCGTTCCTGTTGCACCATCTGTTGTAAATGCTGCAGCCACTACCACAGCCATGACTACAGCTACTTCTGGCACTGTGTCCTCAACATCAGAGGTCAGGGAGAGACGGAGGTGTGTAAAGGTCCTAAGAGTAATGTTGCTCTTACTCAAAAGTTACAATTTTTTTTTTTTAATTTAAAAGAATGTGTTGGTTACCATAGATTTGGACAATACAGTGTGTAAAGCAGTGTTGTTTTCTTGCTGTGTATTGAAACAACTAGTAACATGCCTGAGTTTATCTAAGAGCTTAGTACTAGGAGAGACCATTTATGAAATTTAAACTTTGATATTGTATGTTTTTGACTGACCCTGGGTTCTCATGGTACATGGTATTTTCATTAATATTTCTCTAAATGAGTCCTCTTAAAAATACCCATAATGGAACTATGTAAAAACACTAAATTAAAAACAATAAAATGAGTAATTAATGAATTACTGCAAGTACGTTACTGCTGATTGAAGTAGCAGTATGCCAATAAGTTACAGCATAGCATTTTTTCAGTCATTTTTTATGCCTGGCGTTACTGAGAGTAGAGTATTGAACCCAACACATTCTGTTTATTTCATTGCATGATTTAGGGTCTCTTGTACTTGAACGATAGTCGTACAATTTTAAATGCAATGCTTTAAGAGATAGTATGAAGAATGAGTAAGAAGCTGATGTAAATCTGGTTTCAAGAATATGGTGGTTTTTTCTGTTTACAGTTTATGAAGGATGAGTTAAGATTGGTGCATATTTATGTTTCCTGCTATTTATGGGAGCAAAAATAAGATTTCAAAAGACTTTCAATTCCTTTTAGCTTTCCCTGGGTTCTTCTTTTTCTGGATATTTATAAATGTTTATCTTTTAACCCTTCTGCTGAAGTGCAAGTTCAGATTTCTGTGTTGCTCCTGTAGTAGTTTTGAAATGTACTTTCTGTATCAGTGCCACATATGTGTATCTCTGTATGTTCATAGAGATAATGAAGCTGTTCCTTATTACAGAAGAAACCTGCATTCTTTTGGTTCCCTTAAGGCAGCAGCATTTAAAGATTCCTTGTAGCTTTAGGCCTAATTAGGGTGTTTTTTGTAGTCATCCTTCCTACCCAGAAATGAGATGAAATAACTTCTGTGGTATGTGAATTATGTTTTTATTATTCCCCACTGTGAGTCGGGAAGTGTCCACATATGCTAACAACCCATTTCAATAACAACTGCAGTTAGAACCTGAATTTTCCATAGTGAAATTTGACTGAACCCAACAAATGAAAAGCAAAACCAACAAAATGCTTTTTTTTTCCAAACATAATACAAAATAGTTCAAATCTTGAAATACAAATGCTATTTCAGTCTTGTATCAGCTAGAAAGGCAAGGAAAATTAGAATTAAGGCTTTTGCTGTGTTGTTTGCTCTCACTAGTGTGTGTATACTAATGTGCATATACTACCTATGCTTTAGACATCTGCAGTTGGCCTGAAATTCCTTGGGTTTGTCTGACTGGGTTGATTGTGCAATATGCTGTTGCAGATGCATTCTTTATGGAATATTAGGATATCCATTAAATCTTAGAAATCAAAATTGGAATAACTGCTGCATACATTCGAGAAGGTAGTGCTCTAAATATCAGCACAAGCATATCTATCTGTATATATACAGACATATATATATGTGCCTACATATGTTTATATGCACATGAAAAAATTTTATGTATATAAAGTATTACATACTATTTTCTTAAGTAATGAAGTTGGTTAATCTGTGTTTATAGACTGAAATTGTGTATTTAGAAAGTAGATTTAGAAGAGTATTTCAAAGATACTTGAAAAGTAAAGACATTATCAAGTACTTTATTGATGAAGCATGTAATGGTACATCCTTTGGGATAACTGAAGAAGCGATATTCTTTATTTGATTTTTAGGATTGTTTTAGAGAAACAGGGAAGGAAATTACAGACTTGAGTCTTTAAGTCTTTCATGTATCATGAGTAATACACACAAAGGATGCTAGGGAAGGGCACTTTTTCCTTGAACTGTAGCTGCAGCATGTGCCTGAAAAGTTGGGAGTTTTCATTTTCTCTCAGTGAGATTTAAAGTATTTCAGATGTATTGGAAGGTAGGTGTAGGTACAACAGTTACTGACAAGCAAGTTAGGTGGAACAATTTGTAGCAATTTTCAAGCCCTAAAGATTATACATGCTCTGCAGTCAAAACCTCCTAGGTAGGTACTGTTTCAGGTTGTGTTAGCTAAAGCACCTAACAGGCATCCTTTTCCTCATGTAGATAGAGCCTAGAGCTCTTGGAAAATGGAAAGTCAATCAAAAATGCTATTTGGAAGAGAACGGGATAAGGAAATTAATTAATATCGTGTGGGTTTTTTAAGATGTGCCATAAGACAGGGGTTGTTTCAACATTTTTAAGTAGAGCCGCTAATTGTAAGTATTTTAATAGGGGTAGAACATAGGTTGTAATCCATAGGTCTGTGTAAATGAAGTTTTTTAACTCTTAAAATTGTTTCAGAACTCGTTTTAGTATGTGCTAAGGCTAACAAATATATTCTTAGGTGAGGAAAGAGCTACTCCTTCCATACATAAATTATTTAGCTGTTAGTAGATGATGTCATAATGACCAGCCAATTATTGAATCATTAGCCAATGATTCTTAACTGTTCTTAACTAATGATACGTTAAAAGAGACAATCAGAAAATATTACAGAATCTGATCTAAAGAAGCTCAGAGAGGTTTTGTGTTTTAGGCAACCTTTTAGAAATCTTTTGATTTTGCTTTTTTCAAACTTTTTTTTCATTTTTTTCTAATTTTTAGCTAATCCAAGAGTTTAAAAACAGTGTGAAATGATAGCAGCATTTCCGGAATATTCTGCCATAAAAAATCAACAAATAAATTAAAAACTTTAAAGTTCTTGAATTATGGTTTTACATACATGAAAATATATGCATTTATGTATGTGCATATGTATATATCTCCTGTTACTTTTTTACCTGTTATTTGGGTTGGAGAATTTCTTAAAAGAGTTCAGACCTTGTATATCTACTCTAGTAGTCTTTTGTCTTTGATTACAATTACCTGCTTATTCTGCAAGATTTTTGTGAGTTTCATGAGGAATTATTTTTAAACTTTTTTTTTTTTCAAGTGAACTTGGATTACTCAAAGCATGGATGATTCATGTGAAAATATGGTAACCACCTCCTCAGGGATTTTTAATTTCTGGTGAAATAGATGATATAATTAGGCTTTCTGCATTAACAGTACATTAACTTTTTCTAAAAGCTTACAAGTTATGTTAAAAGTTAAAACACACACGTATTTGATGTATAAATATCTGAATCTCTGAGGACTTCTACCCCTGTGTTAGTAGACTGGTGGAATACCCAAGAAGCTGAAGTTATATTTATGAAAAATGGTAAAAAGAAACCTAAAGTAAGAAAACGCTGTGTATTTTAATTGAATTCTAAGACTGCTGTCTTAATGAATAAATAGGTCATTAAGATATAGATGAAATGTCTAAAATGTAATCTGTCTTATATAGTTAAATATTTTCATCTGACTGCTTTGATTTTCAGTCTGTCATGTTGTGGGGGTTTATTCTGACCATTTAATACATTTGTACAAAAATTATCATGTGCCAATTGTGTTTGTAATTAACTCTTTAGATCATACCTCACTCCAGTACGGGATGAAGAGTCAGAGTCCCAAAGAAAAGCTAGATCCAGGCAAGCAAGACAGTCTAGAAGATCTACACAGGTATAATATTATTAAAGCTTCTATGTTTCTGAAAACATACCCATAACATAAATCTTGAGAAACAGGCATAGTGTACTGCTTTTGCATCCATTTCTAATTCTTTTTTCCGTGTATGGACTCTTGAAGATAATGTGATTGAGCTGGATCAACGTATGGATACCTGGTAAGATTCATGACATAGAAAAAAACACAATCAATCAGGTTTCTGTTGGAGAAGGAAAAATGCTAAAAGCAAATTTTTAATTACATGCTAATAATCTGGTATCTAACTGCATGTCTCCTTGCAGCATTTCTCTCTCTTAGTTTACGTACTGACATATTTGGAGGTTCTTCCCAGCTTCTCAGTATCTATCAGCAACTAGCACAATCCTAATGCACAGGGAAGGATGTGGCAGTAGAAAAACAGAGTATCTCTAATAGTACTCGAGCACTCTTTGGGCAGAGGAGGAACTGCCAGCCACTATCTGCTGACTAACTGAGAATAATCAGCAAATAGTCCCTGAATAAAACAGCACAAAGAAATACTCTTGCCATTGTCCTTACCTGTTTTTAGGCTGAGACCATAGCTGCATTGTTTACTGATGTTACTTTCAAATCTCTGCAGTTTTAAACCTCTCCAGTACTTCTGGTTACATTTCCTAATGACAGATCCATGCTGCTTGATACAACTTTATCTTACCGGAGTTATTTTTACTTCTTAATAATAATTCAGAGCCCTGAATGATGGTCAAATTACAGGCCAACTATTGTTGAATCTTTACAATGAAGAAACTACCAGGAATTACTGGATTAAACCTTTATCAACACAAAAAGCAATTAATGGATAAGTTGCAAAGTTGATTTTGAAGAACAGATTACAAAGTGTTTTGAGCAATATCTCAGTAAGATACATTAGCTCAAAAGTATAGTAGAGATAAGCTGTCTTCAAAAAATGTTTGCTTTCTGAGCTTGTTTCAAAACTAGTTTTTAGCATCAAGGTAACAAGAGACTAAGAGATACAACTTCCTCTGGTACTGTCAGTGTAATTTTTTATGTGTTACTGACCTGAAGATCCTGAAGTTGCAAGGAATTAATTTATAAAGTATCAACATTTCTGAAAATACAATAAGTATTATATTTTTAGGGTTCTTTCAGAAATTATTATTATTATTATGCTTACGATCATATTGGAAATATAAGAAGCATCCAGTGGATTCTTAAATTATTTCTATAGGATCTTTTATGCAATCTGTATCTACTAGTTCAACTAAAAATTGTCTTGCTGGAGATTCTATGGTAGATCACTTTACAGGAAACACTTGCCACTTACCAGAGAGATGCTTGGTTCCAAGATTCGAGAGGAAAGCTTATAGGTAGAATATATAGGTAAAATTTATTTCTTAATAGATGTAATTTCCTTAAGTTGAATTTTTTCTTGAAAAGACTTAAGTAGTGTGATCATCTGCATTAAAGTTAATGATATATTACAAGCTTGTTTGCTGACTGCTGTTTTCACAGGGTGTTACACTGACAGATCTTCAAGAAGCTGAAAAAACTATAGGAAGAAGTCGTCCCACACGAACCAGAGAACAGGAAAATGAAGAAAAAGAAGAGAAAGAAAAGCAAGACAAAGAGAAACAAGAAGAAAAGAAAGAATCGGAAACTAAAGATGATGATTATAGACAAAGATATTCCCGAACTGTTGAAGAGGTATTTTCATGATGAGTCTCTTTAGGTAGAGAAATTATATGAATCTTTACTCCAACCATAATATTTTAATGTTGGTACTACTGTAAGAATTATTTATATAGTTAAATGTTTTCATATCCCGTGGTTTGTGTTTGTTAATCTTGGTAAATTAATTTTAACATTTTTCTGTTGAATAGCCATATCATCGCTATAGACCAAGTTCAACTTCAACTTCTTCATCATCCACCTCTTCACTCTCCACCTCCACTAGCTCTCTATCGACTTCAAGTCAGCTAAACAGACCAAACAGCCTTATAGGTATAACTTCTGCCTATTCTCGGAGTGGAACAAAGGAAAGTGAGAGAGGTAGGAGTACTGTTTGTGAAGGGGGTTTTTTTTTGTTGTTTTAGTTGACAAAGGGCCGCTTATGTTTCTAGAGCTAGTTCAAAATGGGGTGCAATATTTAAGACCACTGGAAATGTACCTTCTTCCCATCTTCTGTAAGGAATTTCAAAGCTTGTGTATGGAGAGGAAAAAAAGATTTTCTGTATTTGGTGGTGTTTTGCATCCATTTAGTATTTTTCCATTATTGGGTCATAGAAATGTCAAATATACTGCCATAAATATCCACATAATGCTTTCATTTCTGCTTTAACACAGCAACTATAATAAAATACCATATTTCAGGGTCTAAATACTTGCAGGTATTGAGAAGGAATTTTACTTGATTAAAAAATTGCTAAATAACAGGGGTTATGTTTCAGTCCTTCCACACTGAAGGACTGGAATGATGCTTTATTGCTTTAAGGAACTCTTACGGTTATATGAGCAGTTGGACAAGGAAAGGGAATGTTTCCGTGATAGTTCAGACGGGACCGTATTTGTGGATACTTTAACTGGTTTATATAATCTTAAACTAAGGATTAGGTGCATGATTCAGAGATCACAAAAAAGCTCTTCTCTGATGTCACAGAGATTTTGCCCTCATTTGAAATGTGAATCACCTGCTCTAATTCTGAGAGATGTTGTGCCTGATTCTTTGCCTGTCAAAGGGGAAGCATTTTGAGATACAGTGTGACCTCCTGTTGAGACACTTATCACAGTTGACTTGAGAGAAATACTTTAATTCAAATTATTGATCAGTAACTTTAGTAGGGTCACTGATTGAAATTGATAATTTTATTCTACAGAGGGTCAGATAAAATGATCCACTGGTGAAATCTCTATTAACTATTTAGCAGTATTGTCATGTTCCCTAGAATGGTGTTTTCTGAGGAAGTTATTGGGGCTAGGCTTCAGGGATACGCTTTCTGATTTTTTTTCCCTTTGTCCTAACATGAACTGAAATTTGGATTAAGATTCTTTAGTAATCTATGCTTACTCTAGGAAACTCTTTCTAGACTGTTCTGTGGAAGAGATTTTCATGGGTAAATATTAGCTGCAGCAGGCTCTATTTTTTTTTCAAATTACGACTTTTGGAGGAGAAATCCATTACCATCTGAAATCCCAGAGGTAAAAGCCTAGTTTATTTAATTAGGAAAGGTATATGTTCACCATGAATATTTGTATTTCCCTTCTTTCCTGTTTCATTCTCGCTTCACACTAAAGGGGGTATTTACCTCTGAAGACTAGTGATGGTAGTTATTAGTGATGCTTTTATCTGAACTCAAATCTGTGGTTTCTTTATTTAATCAAAGAACATCAGTCTGAATAAACTGCATGGTAATAAGTAAATAACTTCGGACAGGTTTGTTGAAATTTTTTTGTCACAAATTACTTGTAAACATATAGGGGAGCAAACACAATCCTGAGTTGTTACGTCTATTTTGAATTGCAGTTGCATTTGTTTTAAAGAAAAAGGACATCTGTAATACAGTAATAATGAGTCTAGGAGATCCCATTTTATTCTTCCTTAGAGCAAAAATGGAGAAGAAAGACTGTGATGAAAAGGGGAACTCTAAGGAGAACTTCACAGTTTTTTAAAAGTTGGGAGTTTTTTAATACTGAATTCCTGATGTATGCAAAAAAAGCTTGTTCGGTGAAGAATGGTGAAGAATGATCTTTTCTTACTTTGTACTGTTACACAACTGCTGACACAGATGTTTGAATTATTACATGACAGTTTTGAAAACTGAATTGTAATCCAAGTTGTATTACTATTACATTGAGACATTTTGTTTAGGTGACTGAGGTTGAATTAGTATTTACAGTATTTTAGAGATATGTGTTCTGGGGAGTGTATATTACAGCAAACTCTGTATGTGGTAAGAAGCTCTTCAGTGACTTTATTTCAGGTTAAAAAAATTTATTGTGAGCTTTTTAAAGACTGAGAAGAATTGTTTAAGAGAATTTCCAGAAAATTAGACTGTGTCATAATGCAGTGAATGAGAAAATTGTTATTAACAGAAGGAGGCAAAAAAGAAGAAGAAAAGGAAGAAGATAAGTCACAGCCTAAGTCTATAAGGGAAAGACGGAGACCAAGAGAAAAACGACGATCTACAGGAGTTTCTTTTTGGACTCAAGATGTAAGTGAACTTTGCTTGTAGCAAAATGGAATGTGTGTAGCGTACTCTTAAAATAGAGAATAGTTTAGCATAATACAGTATATAACTAATCATTCTAGAAAAAATGATGCTTTTCAAGTTATATATTCTATTCTTCTATTTTAATGCTTTCAGGAGCAAAATCAAAATTAAGTCTTTGTTCGGTTAATACTGTTAACAAGAATTCTAGAACACTGTAGTAACCATAACTTAATAGGAATTAATCATCATCTAAGGGAAAAAAATTAATCATTGAATAAATGTTTTCTATTGAATGCATACCAAAGCTGTAAAAATGGGACTTGCTATTTGTCACATTGCAAGAAGCTATGTACTTAGCAACTGCTGTCAGATTAGAAAGGCTACAGTTGATGTTTCAGACTATTGCTTTTCCCTTTTCTTTGTCAGGGGATCAATATGTAGCACAAAAGCAAGATTTTTATGTGTCAAATGCAAAGTTGTTTCATCTTCTGCTAGTCGAAGCGTGTACCTGCTTGAGTTTTCTTCATATATCCTGTATATTCTCATAGAATATTCTGCTGCTCTTACATTTGTATATTAAAAGTGTAGAATGCACTAAAATCTCACTAAGCTTTCAACAGTTTAATTATTTTTTGTCTCCCACCTCTCACCAGAGTGATGAAAATGAACAGGATCACCCCTCCGATTCAGAAGAAGGAACAAATAAGAAAGACACTCAGGTAATTTAAGAAATATAATTTGTTCATTAACTTTTAAGAGAGACATTTTGGTTGTAAAATTTCTTTTGCACTTGGATTTACATATCAACAGTGGCCATAACTGACCAATTAGTCTTCCATTCTGATTATGTAGAATTAGCATCCAGAAAATGTAGATTAAATTTCTGACACACAGGTCAGGGATATGATGCAGCAGGTTATGGAAGTGAGCATTCAGTTTCTATCCTGCAAAAATCTTTGTTTCATCTACACTGTTATTTGCAGAGAAATGATGTCCAATGACTTACGCACACTAAGTAAAACCTTTTAAAATTAAACCCAGTGCTGTCATTATTATAATCAACAAATAATAGGAGAAGTTAATTTAATGAAGCACAGAAAGTTGAAGAGTGCAATATATGTAATTACTCCATTGGAGAAAATGGTTTTCGGAACATCCTAAACCAGTTTTGTTGGTCTTGTTAAAAAGTCAGTGGAAAACAGTGTAATAGGCTTGATTTGATGGGAAAAGTCCTTAAAAATGGAATAATGTGTGACAGTGGGATGGAGAGGTGTTAAAAGGGAATTAGTAACATAAGCTGTGCTGTAAAATGATATGGAAGAATGTATTTCTTTTGACCTAAACCCTGGAGTAACACACTACAGAATCAGGTTAATTACTTAGGAATAAAACTGAAGTGATATTTCTTTTTTTTTTGTAAGAGCTTCCATTACAAATTTCTTAGATACTTTAGTTAAGAAATTCATTCTGTGCTGTTTTGGTTTGCTGTATTTTTTATTTCCCTGTCACATTAACATAAGTGCATAGACCTGTTTCCTTTCCTCCCAGTAGTACATATCAATATCCTTAGATCTGTAGTTACTTCATATTCTGTTCTGTAGAAATTAATTTTGGTAGAACATGCTGTGTGGTGCTTCTGATAGAATTAATAAAACTACAGTGAAATAGTGGTAAATCAGTCCCAAAATTATGAATATTACTAAAAGGGTGAGTGTGTTGGGCTAGAATGGTGGAGAAGTGTAGAATTGACTAAGAGTGCTTGGACAGGTGCACTTTTTGCTGGGTGCCCAGGCACAGAGAGTGGTGTGGAATGAAGTTCCATCCAGCTGGTGACTGGTCATGAGTGGGATTCTCCAGGGCTCATTGTTGGGGCCAGTTATCTTTAATACCGTCATCAATGACCTGGCTAAGGGGATTGAGGGCATCCTTGGTAAGTTTGCAGATAAAACTGAGTTGGATGGGAGTGTGGGTCTGCTGGAGG